>JAODAL010012186.1:0-96497 GCA_025379985.1 Phyllomedusa bahiana | reverse complement strand
TGAAAGGGCGGGCTAAGTGAGCAGAAGGGACAGCTCCATCTGTAAAGAGGGGTAGCCACCCTATGCGAGGAAGGTGAAAAGGGCGCATGCTGTGGTTAAAGCTGCCGGGGGCGAGTGCAGGGGGCCCCCCCAAGGGGGCCCCGGTAGCCCCTTTTGGGGGGAAGGCCTGACAGTGGGAGTGGGGGGGTTGTGCCAGGGGGCATGAGTGCGGCGGGGCCGCAAGTGGTAGAAAGAGTCGGGGGATGATTCTGGGGGCCCAGCTCGGAAAAAGCACAGGGGTGCGTCCTGTGTAGAAGGGGGGTTTGGGGTGCCAGTGTGCCATGTGTGTTAACCTCATTACTCAAATTGCCCCAAAACCCCCATCTGGGGTAGGGGGCACAAGCTCTGCCCCCCTAGAGGAAGGGACTATGGGCCCCGGGGGCGTTGACTGACTGAGCGGGGTTTGGTGGAGGCCTGAGGGTTTGGGGCAGCAGCTCGCGGGGTGGGCCCGGGGAGGCCAAAAGGGAACATTCGGGGAGTCCCTGTGTCACCATGCCAGCCCCCGTACCTTGCTGGTGACGCAGTGGGGTCCGGCGCGCTTGCGTAAGGGGTGGTTTCCCGGTGCTTCCCCGTCGGGGCTTAAAATTGTAAAATAGCGCCCCATCAGTGCCTGACGGGGATGTCTGGCTGAGGCTGTGACCGGGGGTCCCGGGAGGGCGATGGGGGCCCCTTTTTGGTGCGAGCTATTGGGGGTCCGGCATGAGGAGGGAGTTGGAGTACATCCCCCTTACTGCGCGAGGGACGGTCTCGCGCGGGCCGGCCGTTGGTGCCGGGATGAAGCGAGGCTGGGGGTCCGGGGGGTTTCCGCGCAGCCTCTTGGGCCAAAGGGGTTAGTTAACCGGGGGGGGGGGGGGGTTGTCTGCTGTGATCCCCGCACATGTTGTCGTCTCCGCCATTTGCCTTGCGTGCGGCCCCCTGGTTGCAGAGCGGGCCATGGAGCTGCCGGGTGAAAAAGCCCCGATGTCCCCCTGTGGGGACCGGGGGCGAGCAGAGGCTTTGGGGTCTTTCTTTTCGTGCCTTTCCCCATCGGGGTAGATGGGGTCAGCCAAAATGTGGAGAGGGACGGGGAGCTCCTGAGACACGTCTTCCTGGGCCATAGGTGGCACGCCCCCCTCTCCGGCACTTTTTAAATGGGGGGGGGTCATGCAGGTTTGGGGCTAAAAAGCTGTGCCCGGACAGGTATAGTAAATGTCCAGTGAAACAAATGGGGGTTGAAAGACCCTTTTTCCCGGGCCTTTTTAAAATTTTGGGGTTCATGCAGGTTTGGGGCTCATGCTGTGGCCCAGGACGGGGTATATTAAATTTCCCCAATTAAACTAAAATGGTGGTTGAAAGATCCTTTTTCCGGCACTTTTTAAACTGTGGGTCGACGGGTTTAATGGTCTTCTGCGGTGGGGACGTATATTTTTGTGTCCGTTCAACAAAAAAGGTGGGTGAAAGACTCCTTTTTCCGGGCATTTTTTTAAAAGGGGGGTCATCAGGTTTGGGGCTTATGCGTGGCCCAGGAAGGGTATTCAATGTCCAGTTCATTAAGTGGGTTCAAATCATACTGCCTTTGGCACTTTTCAATTTGGGGGTGATGCAGGTTTTAAAGGGTAGGCTTGGTAAAAGACGGGATAGTGAAGGTCGTGACTTTTTTTCTGTTTTTTTTTTATAACAAAAGTGTGTTGCTAAGAGTAGCACTTTCCCATTTGATGTTTTGGATGTGTTTTTCAGCTTCTCCGCCTTGTGTGGGTTAATAATAAAAGGGTTGTTGCTCTCCCATGCTTTAATGGTCTATCTAATCGACGCTCACTATCGAAAACCCTTATGATAGGGGGACTATAAATATCGATCGATCTCGATAGCCAAGCAATCGCTCCCCCAAGTTTAACATTTATTTTGGGTGGAAAAATATTTTTTATTCAGTTTCTTTTGAAGGGATAGGACATCCCTTTAGCACAATATATTTCATTGAAAAAAGTAGCTATGACCAGAGGAAACTGTTAGTAAGTCTTCCTAATAAAAATTAAAACGTGTTTACCCTGCCTTTTTCCTTAGGTATTGATTTGACCGCAGTACTTGGCTTCTGGACCTTCATCAGCATTTTTTGCTTGCCCCAGCCATACATGTCCACTGCAAGCATTAACAGGAATAGCCATTTATGCAAAAAATAAAGGGGATGAGCCACGGCGGAGTCAAATAAAATAACAGCACATATGGACAGAGGATCCCTGAGTGAAACCTTTTAATGGGTTGTCCATGTAATGTGACCCCCATTGTTACATTTACTTTTTAAAAAGGGGATCTTTAACCAGAAAAACCCCTTTACTTTGTATTAAAACTTTTTTCAGCTTTCTTATGATGCAAAAGCTGGATATGTATTATTTTGATTGTATTATTTTTCATTATTAGATAGATGCAATATGTAGCTGATATATTAGTGAGTAGAACATCTGGAAATAATAATTTATGACCCACATGTTCTGCTGTATTTCTTTGTTAATAAGAGGGTCACTGGGCCTCATTTACCACTGCATTTGAACATATAGTATATAAAAGTACATCCAGATTCCACTATATGAAAACCACATTCCAGTTTTTTTTTTGTTTTTTTTAGAAACGGCCTCAATTTAGAGAGATGTTTGATCTGGCTGTAGAAGAGTATTAAGAGCTCTAAGTCAAATGTTAAACCAAAAGAGGATTCCCACAAAAAACATTGTACAATATCCAATATCTTAGCAAAAGTGTTTTTGAGTTTCGTTAGCAAAAATTTGTCTATGTTTCCCTTACAGAGATGTTTCTGTTCTCTGCCAATTTTCTGTGCAAGTGGCCGACCTGTTAAAGTGGGGGTGTATCTAATATTCATAGGGTCCTATAGTGAAATAAAAAGGTCCCACACCACTTAATGACAAGAAATTGAAGGAGCAGCATAAATAGCAATTATTAATTGTAAGGATAATAGCACCATATCAGAGAACCCACATAGTTGTGCTAGATAGTAGAAAGCCACTAACTTTTTATTCCCTACAAAATGGTGCAATATTTTTGCATCTGAGGGGTTATCGTCTCTGAGCCCCATAGTAGCTGCTATACATAGGTGGACAAAGTTACTGGTACCCTTCCGTTAAAGAAAGAATATTACTTGAAACTGAAAAAAAAAAAATTAATACATTTATATTTGCTAAAAATTATCTAATGAAAATCTAAAATTACGTTTGAATTGTGGTTCATCTGACAAGAAAAGAAAAAAATGATACTGGCCGGGACAGAAATTATGATACCCCTACAAAAGAGTGAAAATAATTTCACCATGTTAAACTAAGGGTTGTACTGTAATAAGCATCAAAAGTATCTTCAAACCTCTAACCAGTCAGTCTGCCTATTTAAGGGTGAAAAGTCACTATGCTGTTTGAAATCATGGTGTGTACCACACTCAACATGTATCACTGGAAGCTAAGGAGAGAATTGTCTGAGGAGATTAAAAAGAAAATTATAAACAAACATGGTAAAGGTGAAGGCTATAAGATTATTTTTTAAACAGCTTAATGTTTCTGTTACTATAGTTGGTCATATTATTCAGATGCTCTAATTCTATGGGACTGTAGTCAACATCCCTGGAGGTAGCCACAAGATGAAAACTGATAATAAATTAAAAACAGATAATACAAATGTTAACTAAAGAGACCATATCAACTTACAAAGAGATCAAGGTGAGCTCCAAGGTCAAGGTACCTCTGTGTTAGTTCACATCATCCGTTACTGTCTTTGCCAATGTGGACCTAATGGAAGGTGAACAAGGAGAAAACCACGATTGAAAGCAATTAATAAAAAGTGAGATTGGAATTTGTCAAAATACACATTGACAAGCCACAAAGCTTCTGGGAGACTTTCCTTTGGACAGATATTACAAAACTGGAGCTTTTTGTTAAGTCACATCAGCTCTATGTTTACAAGAGCAAAAATAAAATATAAAAATAAAAGAAAATTGTACCTAATGTAAAACATGGAAGAGGCTCGGTTTTATTTTGGGGTTGCTTTGCTGCATCTGGCACAGGGAATCTTAAATCTCACGACTATAAAGGCATTCTAGAGAGGAATGTGCTGCCCAATATCAGAAAGTTTGGTCTCAGTCACAGTTCATGTGTCCTCCAACAGGATAAAGACCCAAAAAAACACAGCAAAAAAACACCCAAAGAATGGTGAGAGGAAAGCTTTGGGAAACTATTCTAAATTGGTTTTCTATGAGCCTTGTTACATCATATTAAACATCTATTGATGGACCTGAAACCTGCAGTTTGGAGACGGTAACTTCACACCTGAGACAGCTGGACTGTTTGCTAATGGGGTGGCCCAAAAATCCCGGGGGGAACGGGGGAAAAGAAGGTCTCACTGAGATTTAAAAAAATTTTTAATTAGTCAGCAGTGATTGCCTCAAAAGGTTGTACAAAAAAAATTAAAGTTAAAGGGACATAATTTTTGTCCTGGCTAGTTTAATTAGGCTTTTTTTTTTTTTTTTTTAACAGTTTCGGTTGAACCACAATTCAAAAGTAATGTCTAATTTTTATTAGTCGATTTTCAGTATCATTAAATTTATTATTTCTTTTGTCAGTTTTAAGTTATTTCAGTGACTATTGTGGGTTTTTCTTTTAGGGAAAGGGGAAAAAAACCCAAATTTTGAAAATTTTTTTAAATTAAAGGGCCCCATTTGTATCAGTAAAAATAAAGGTCCATAAGACAAAGAACAAAAGAAAAAAAAATCGATCTTTGTAAGTAAAAGTAAAAATAATTATGAAAATTTACATGGTGCTCTGACTTCTGTTTATCTAATACTAGCACATGGACATCTTTACTTTTTGGTATTAAAGGGTTAGTTTTTTAAGAGAACTAGTAAATTTTAAAGGCCCCAGATATTTTTGTGGTTTGGGAGGACACTTTTTTTACATTGTTTTCATCGCTGTATCTTAAAAACCATAACTTGTAATTTTTCCATTAATTTATTTGAGAGCTTTTTTTGCAGTATGAGTTATATATTTTATGACACTATTTTGCAATGCATATAATGTGTTAACAATGTTTTATTGTTTTATATGGGAAGGAAAGGAATTTTGGAGGGTTTGTTTTTATGACCTTCATTGTGCAATATAGGGTTAATTTTTTTCTTTGGGTCAGTACTATAATACAGAATAGTCTTTTTTATGCTTAGCTACTTTTATGTATAAAGACATAACTTATTATTTTATTTTTCTATGAATTTGGCTGTGAATGTTTGGCTTTTGTGGGATAGGTTACTGTTCTCACTAGTACCATTAAGGGTCTATCATCTTGAGTGTCAGATATCTTGCTATATTTTACTTTAAAATTTTTAAACTAAAAACTTTTGAAATGTTCTTGAATTATTTTGTTCCAGATTGAATCTGTTTAAAAATTTTAAAAGGGGGGAAAAAATGGAGGAACAGTGTCTTTAATAACTTTTTTTTGCAGTGTGACAATCTTTTGTGCTTTGGTCTAAAGCTTATTAATTTTATAGGGGTTGCAAAGATAAGGGGGCTACCCTTTTCCCAGGGTTTTTTTGTCATGCTTTTGGGCCCGAGTAAAAGTAGGGTAGTGAAAGGGGTTTTTTGTTAAAAATAACCCATGCCTGATACTTTTGGGCCCTATTTTTTTGAAATGAACATGGAAGCTTAATGGGGAAATTAATCACAGGACAACATAAGAGGTTTCAACAAACCGGTTTGGGATTAAAAGAAAATTTTTTTCCTTTTGTTTTAAACCCGAAAAATTTATGCTTGTGAATAGTTGGGTTTAGCGTTATTAAACACAAAGTTTAAAAAGGCCAGTTTTATTTGGTGATTTTGATTTTTTAGTTTATGCGTAATTTAGGTTAAAATCTGTGCATCATTTAATTTAAGATCGCGCCTTTTTTTGGCGGTTTCCCCGTAAATTTTTGGGGGCCAGCAAATCAGATTACCGAAAAGAGAGGGTGGAGGGTGGGGGGGCGGGGGTTCATGACGGGGGTGTGTTTTGGGTTTTTATTGGCTGGGGAAAAAACACTTTAAACCCCGTTTTACTTAGAAAGCTTTTCCGTTCAGCCTCCCGTGTTCCAAGCGTCTCAGAGCCGGGAAAGGGCGTGCGCTTGGGTTTTTTGTCCCAAACAAAACCCGCGAAAAATTTTTAAAAATTTTTCACAGAAAAAAACCTCTAATTGTGTGTCCTTAAAATTTTGTTAGATTAGGATTGGAAAGAAAATTTTTTTTAGTTAGGTTGAGAATTTTTAAAAGGGGGCATCTCCCCTGTAAAGTCTCGGGGGGGGAGGAAAAGGGGGGGCCCCCGTGGGGCTAAAAACAGGGCAAGCTCTTAAAGAATTTCTGGTTTAAAAATTTACCAAGAATTAGGGGGTAGACATTGCAATTGCTTTAATTTTTAAAGTTTTCTATTGAAAATTTTTCCTGGGTTTTGGGCGCCTGAACTTATAGGATACACATCTTTTTTAGTTAAAAGCGGGGCTCTTTGTTAGGTGCCCAAAAATTACTTTTTTTTTTCAGTTTACATTTCGATAAAGGGGTTCATTTTCAAAATTTTTTCCCATTCCCCCCCTTTGTTGATTTATCCACCTTGTACTTAAATTTTGGGAAACCAGGGAAGTAGCACAGGTTGAAAGGTGCAAAAATACCTTGTAATATCCGAAATAAATTTCAGATAAGTGTTTTTCACTTTGGCGCACTACGGCTTTGTTTCATTGAGGCCCTTGCACTTAAATGTGGAAATACTGCAATTTTTTTAGTCACCACTCAGAGTGAATTGATAGGCGTTGCCAAATAATACCTTTTATTATCCGAATACATTTCAGATACGAGATCTTTCACTTTGGCGCAGGCCAGCTTTGTTCCGAATAGATCTAACTTTGCAGTTAATTTGATATACGCAATTTTGTAGTCACACAAAGGTGAATTGATAGGTGCCAAAAATACCTTTTATTATCCGAACTACATACAGATACGTGTTTTTTGCAATTTTGCCCAAGGTCCGGATTTGTTGATTGAGCCACTTGCAGTTAAATTTGAAACCAGCAAATATGTAGTTACACAGGTGAAATTGATAGGTGCTCAAAAAATACCTTTATTATACGATATACATTATACAGATTCGTGTTTTTTTGACTTTGGCGCAAGGCCAGCTTTGTGATAGATATACTTTGCAGTTAAATTGAATACAGCATTTTGTTAGTCACCACAGGTGACATTGATAGTGTGCAAAAATACCTTTATTATCCGTAATACATTACAGATACAAGTTTTTTGAACTTTTGCCCAGTACAGATTTGTTGATAGAAGCCACCTTGCAGTTTTAAATTTTAATCCAGCAATTGTGTAGTTACCAACAGTGAATTGATAGAGTGTCCAAAAAATACCTCTATTTATATCCGAATACTTTAACAGCATACGTGCTTTTTTCAATTTGGCGCAGGTCAGCTTGTGATAGATCTACTTTGCATGTTTAAATTTTGAATACAGCAATTTTGTAGTCACACCGGTGGAATTGATAGGTGCCAATAATACTTTATTTCCGAATACAATTACAGATACGAGTTTTTTTGCACTTTTGCCCAGTCCTGATTTGTTGTTTGAGCCACCTTGCATTTATATTTGTAGATCCAGCAAATTGTGTAGTTACCACAGGTGCAAATTGATAGGTGCCAAAAAATACAATTTATTATGCAAAGACATTAAAGATACGTGTTTTTTCGACTTTCGGCGCCCAGGCCAGCTTTGTTGATAGATCTACTTTGCAGTTATATTTGAGATACACAGCTATTTTGTTTTGATTTGAGGGATTTGAGATAGCTGTGATTTGCCGTCTTTTAATAAGAGACTTTCCACAAAACTCTTCCATACTTCTAAAATTTGTATATATCTGAACATGGTGCGAAATTAGGTGGTAAGCGAGAAAGAGGGGGGGGTAGGACATGGCAGGCTAGAGGTACGTAGAGAAGGGCTCCATTCTCAGTGCTGGCGGACAATAAAACCACGCATTGCCAGCGGATCAACAAGTTGCTCAGACGTCAGGCCCCTGTCATCGCTAGGTTCAGGGCCCTGCCTGTGAATCTCAGTACGACGAACAGCGTTCGCCAATCTGTCATTAAGTGCGTTAATGCAACCTGCATCCAGCAGTCTTCCTCCTCGTCCTCCCAGTCACCCCGGCCCAAATGTCGTCATCAGCATCACCGCATCCGTTCCAACATGAAGCAGCCCTCAAATGTCACACTCGTTGTACCCACCACTGTGGATAATTCCATTTTCTGAAGACCTCTTTGATGACAAAATGCGGTTGGGGGTCAGAAGGCATGTTAAAAGATCAAGAGGCCAAAGAGGATGATTTTCTATGCTCTGACGACACGTTACTGATGCCATCAGAGGGTGGAGAAGGAAGCGGTCAATCGCAACAACAATCCCGGCTGCGGTCTGGCACATGCATTGCTGTCCCTCTTGCTTGTAGCCGCAGCTCCTGAAGCAGAATGTCAGGTCGGACCAAGGTCACACTGTGTTGTGATGATATGACGACATTGCAATTGCGGATCACAACGTGGTACTTTCAGCGACGTAGTTTGCTCTCGCGGGAACGCGCTTCACTCACTCGGACCGAGGAGGATGATGAATGGTAGTGTCAGTACGGTTTCAGCCCTCAAAAAGGGAGAGGGTAGGTCGCCCCCAACAGATAGAAGCTCCGCTGATATGATTCCGCCAGCCACGGTCAGCGCAAAACCCCGCTCCTCGCTTATCGCGTCAAAAAGGTTCACAGGACCCTCTAAAGCCTGGGCCTTCTTTGACCAAGCCTCTGGTTCTACCCAGCGATGTCATATTGACCCGCCTTTGCCGGTTAACGAATAAGTAGAGGCAAGAACCTTAGGTGGTTAACCCCACCAACATGTCTAATCACATGAGCTGAATGCATGTGTTGAAATGGAGGCAACACTTGGCCAAAAAGGCCAGATCTGTCGCACGCGGCCTCAACCACTGTCACCTCTGCTCTCCGCCTCCTCCCTCCTCGCCACCAACAAGCGTTCCTCAGCGGCCCATGTCTCTCAGAGTTCATGATCAGGGTCAGCACTCCGCTTCAGCACTTCCACGTCGCCCGAGGTCCCACCAGCACCACCAGAAGAACCCATCCTATCCTTCTCCTTCCGCCAGTTTGACGAACTGCACGCAGTTACAAGCGGCCAAGTCTAGCAGCCCAGCCTTCTGTCTTCCAGGTTTGGCGAGAGAAGAAAACACACTTTAAACCCAACCATCCCAAAGCCAAAAAGCTGAATGTCGGCATTGCCAGGCTTTTGGCCTTGAAATGTTTGCACTTTCCGTTCTGGTGGGACACAGATGGGTTTCCGCTCACGTCATGGCTCCTTGCATGCCCCAATACCAGATTGCCGAGAAGGCCATTTCTTTGCCAGAAAAGAAAAGCCGTCCCTGCCCTGGCTGCAGCCCACGTGTCATCTAATCAATTTCAAAGCGCGGTTATCTGCATCTGTGGCCGGGAAAAGTCCATCTGACCAACGAGTGCATGGACTAGTAAGCACACGGCAAGCCGCATATATCTCTATGGAACAGCTCACTGGGTGAGCTGGGGTGAGTGGATTCCCTGGGGGTGACGGTGGCTCTCAGGCTCGGACGCACGTCTTCAAAACCACTAGGGTGTTGGTGCTGGGTTCTTTTCCCCAAGGTCCCTCTGTGGCATCACGTTGCCCAGATGAAACAGCCGTGTTGAAATTAATTGTCTGGGAGACCGGCCACACACAGTTCAGGGCTGTGGATGGCTCTCCACAACGTAGACCGAGCGCTGGTTGGTTGCAAGAACCTTGTGCCAGCAGGTGGTGTGCGATATACGGGCGAAATCTGCTGGCCGCCCTTAGATCGCTAGGCTGGTGCACATCCCTTGCCTGGCACATGTCATGATACCTTGTTTCGTCCAGAAAATTTCTAAAGAGCTACCCGGGTCTGGGACTGCCTGCTGGGAAGGCTCGAAGTCTAAGGTTCGCACTTCCGCCGTTCGCACACTGACTTCGTCCAGCTCTGGCTGCGTCTGCAGCGTCAGCTCCGGCCTCCCCGGTCAAACCGTTCTCATTGTTGACGTGGCAACACGCTGGCGAATTCCCCCTCACATGCTCCAGCGATTGTGGCAAGAAGCGCAATGCCATTATACAGTGCGAAGTGTCACATGGCTGTACATGCAGCGGTACGGACTCGGGGTGTGTGTGCCATAGAGAGTGGAGGCAGAGTGAAAGAGCTCTGAACCATCTCCTTGCCAGTTTTGAGGAAGAAGCCACCAAATATGGCTCAGTGCGGGACAATGCCCTTGTCAGCAATGAGCATTGTGTGATCTTATTACTGGAACCCAAAACCACACTCCAAATAAAAAAAACTGATCGCTTGGCACTATGAAACAACAGGTCCCGCAGCGGCGGAGGAGGAGAAGGACACACAGATGCGGACACACGGAGCTTTCTCTCCATCAAATCGACAAGGCCGACAGTTCACAATTATCATCGGTCTTCATTAGGAGTGGTTCTCGGGGTCCAGAGCTAGTGCAAGGTGGCGCATCAAGCTCTCAGGGATGCATCATCTCAGGCAAGTCAGGGCTGTGTTGAAGCTGTGCCGGATCGGCAGCGCGAAGGAGAGGGGAGGAGGAGGAGGTATTCCTGAAACCCGATGTACCGAACGTCCCTGCCTTGGAAAGAGGTTGGCGCGAATTTGAGTGTGGAGGAGGAAAGATGAGGAGATCAGTTGCTAGTTGCCCATCGTCCCCAGAGGCTGGGAAATCAAGGCTCCATCTCTCCTCACATGAGTGCTTGGTATGCTCCATTTCCTCCAAACATGATCACCCGCTATAATGCCATCAAAATGAACACAGTTTACCTGGGTGGCCACCCTCCTGGATCCCAGGTATAAAACAAAAAATCAGAACTTTCGTTCACCCACCCAAAATAGAGAGTAAAATGCAGGAATGGGACCTTAGTGTTTGATCAAACTGGAGACATCTGTTGCAGTCTGGCTTCACGTTTCCCCCAAATGTCACTCGGTGGAACTACATCGCGACGTGGACAGCAGTAGAGTGCCATGTAGGCGTAGACGGCTGCAGCAGCAAGGTGGCAGAAGCCCTTAATGGGTGACCTTGGCAATCTTGTCTTTACAACCTCTACCAACGATGCAATTGCTGGCACACATCCAACACACAGAGATCAGCTTAAGAATCATGCGGTGCACGACTATCTGGTCTCAACATCGATGTTTTTGTATGATGTTCTGGACCCAATAGCACTGTCTGGGTATCCAAAATTGGCCGAATGGCCCAGAGCTGGCTCGTCACGGCCATAGTGGTGTTGTCTGCCCAGACATGCCAGCGTTATATATGAGCGGACCTTCAGCTGCACGCTGAGGGGAGTCATTATCAGACAAACCGCATCCGTCTTTCACCAGATAATGTGGATTGTATTGACTTTCATCAAGATGATCAGGTTGGATCTCTGATGGTGTAGTGGCACCCAATTGCGAGGTTCACGATTAGTTGCCAGTCTTACTTCACATTCCTCTTTCAAACAGAAATGGTCCTCTTGAAAAATGTTTTTTAGAATGGATCATTTCTTATTTTTTTTCCAATTTTTATTCTCTTATCCCAAAACAGTTCATTTGCTGGTTTTGCTGTGAGGAGACTGTAAAAGACGAGCAAGGTTTCAGACAAACCGTATTTCCATTTATTCACTTTATTGTTAAGAAGTTTTCGCATTGTCAATGGTTTTGAGGTCATGTTGCTGTGAGATACAGCTATAATTTAATTTTTTTTTTTTTTTTGGTTCCCTTTTTTTTTGTGGAACAGGAAATGTTGGACTTTTAAGTGCATTATTCCCTCACAATTTTTAATAGTGGCTGTGAAGAAGTCTATTTATAATTTTTTGGGGTCATGTTAGCTGTGAGTACAGCATTAATCATGGTCCTTTGGAACAGAAATGCTGGCTTCATAAGTGGCATTTCTCCTTCACAATTTTTAACAGTGGCTGTAGAAGTCATTTTATGAATTTTTGGGTATTGCTGCTTTGAAATTGCAGCAATAATATAGGTACTATTATAAAAAAAATTGTGGTTTCTAATGAGACATTTGTCTTCACAGTTGTTCATGAAGTGGCTCAAGGGTGAGATGGTGCTGTCAGAAAAGAATAGGTTAGGCATGTTAATGGACAATATTGCAAATGACTTGATTTTGCAAGATCTTTAACATAGCTGATCAATCCCTGTATTGAGGACAAACCATTTAATACTATTGTAAAAAAAGGAGGAAACAATGACATGGTGGGATTCCATCACTATTTTAAAATGTGTTTTCTAGAATTAAACTACCCTAAAAAACTTGCATTTACAATAATAGTGGTATAAACTCCTTCATGATTGTACAAGGGTGGTGCAGGATAAACTGGAACTCAGATGGTAGTTATTCACGATGGTATGGAGTATGGAGCACGGGAACAGAGAACAAAGTACAGAGGACAATTTCCTCCAAGCACGTTGGTAAAATGACGAAAGAAAAAAGAATGCGCCAAGAAACAGTGCACCTGGTTGGAAACAGGAGCGTTAATCACCAGTATTCCCAAGTGAAGGCATCAATTGGTCCGCACTCATACGGGGGGCCAAGCTCGTACCCGGACAGGGGACAGTATATGGTCCAGTGAAACTAAAATGGTGGTTGAAAGACTCCTTTTTCGGCACTTTTTAATGTGGGATCATGCAAGGTTGGGGCTCATGCTGTGGCCCCAGGACAGGTATAGTCAATGTCAGTGAAAACAAAAAATAGGGTGGTTAAAAGACTCTTTTTCCGGCACTTTTTAAATGTGGAGGGGTGCTCATGCAGGTTTGGGGCTCATGCTGTGGCCAGGACAGGTATAGTCAATGGTCCAGTGAAAACTAAAAAGGTGGTTCAAAGAATTCCTTTTTTCCGGCACTTTTTAAATTTTTTTTTTTTTTTTTGTTTGTGGGGTATGCTGGTTTGGGGCTCATGCTGTGGCCCAGGTACAGGTATAGTCAATGTCCAGTGAACTAAACACTTGGTGGTTCAAAGACTCCTATTTCGGCACTTTTTTTTAATATGTGGGGGTCATTGCAAGTTTGGGGCTATGCTGTGCCACAGGGACAGTATAGTCAATGTCAGTGAAACGAAAATGGTGGTTGAATGATCCTTTTTCGGCACTTTTAAAATGTGGGGGTCAATGATGTTTGGGCTCATGGCTGTGGCCAGGACAGGTATAGTCATATGTCCAGTTGAAAACTAAAACAATGGTGGTTCAAGACTCCTTTTTCGGCACTCTACCCCCCCCTTTTTTTAAATGTGGGGGTCTTATGGTTTGGGGCTCATGCTGTGGCCCTGGACAGGTATAGTCAATGTCCAGTGAAACTAAATGGTGGTTCAAAAGACTCCTATTTCCGGCAGACTTTTAATTGTGGGGGGTCATGCAGGTTTGGGGCTCATTGCTGTGCCCAGGACAAGGTATAGTCAATGTCCAGTGAAACTAAAATGTGGTTCAAAGATCTCCTATTTCCAGCACTTTTTATAATGTGGGGTCATGCAGGTTGGGGCTCATGCTGTGGCCCAGGACAGGTATAGTCAATGTCCAGTGAAAACATAAAATGGTCGGTTCAAATGGTCTCCTATTTCGGCACTTTTTAAATGGTGGGGGTCATGGCAGGGGTTTGGGGCATATATGCTGTGGCCAGGACAGGTATAGTCAATGTCCAGTGAAACTAAAAAATGGGGGTTTTAAAGACTCCTTTTTTTCCGGGCACTTTTAAATCTGGGGGTCAGCGGGTTTTTGGGGCCATTGCGTTCCGGGGAAGGGGATATTCAATGCCCATTCAAGTAAATGATGGTTCAAATCATACTGCCTTCTGGCATTTTTTAAATTTGTGGGTGAGCATTTTAAAAGTGTCATGCTGTGTACAAGCAGGGAAGTAAATGTTGTGTTTTTTTTTTCTGTGGTTTTTTAAACCTAAGTGTGTTGCCTAAGAGTAGAAATTCCATTTGACTGTTGGGGATGTTAATTCCAGCTTCTCCACCCCTGTTTGTGTGTAAGAAAAAGGGTTTTTGTTTGTCTCCCATAGATTTTAATGGTCATCGCTATAATCACTGCTCACTATCGACTATCTGGTCGATGATGGTCGACTATCGACCATCGACCGATGTCGATGGCCAACGCAATCGCTCAACACTGCTTGTGAATAGTGATTTGTAATACACAGATTCTTGGTGGTTTATTGTCTCAATAGGTCGCAGTATATCTTTTGGAAATTGTTTTGGAAAATTTAACTAAATTTATAAGAAATTTTATTAAAAAACTAAGATCATCTAGATAAAAAGTTTTTGCTACTACTTTAGCATATATCTTGTTTTGTGAGCTTTTACCATTTGGAATACTGTACAACATTTTGATCTCTATGTATTCTTTTTCTGGGAGGCAAAATGAAAAAAAAATCAGCAATTCTGGCATATTTTTGTTGTGGTACCCTATGTAATATACATAACTTGATAATTGTTTAGTTTAAGTTGTTACAGATTATGAAATACTAATTATATAAACATTTTACTTAATTATTTTCACATAATATAGTATTCTATTTTTCATGGTTTCTTTTAGACTATTTGTAGAAAATTATTTTCCCTTTTTTATATACTTTTGTTGATCCCAATAAAGGGCTTGACACTGCAATAATTAATTACTTTTTGGGAAGATAAAGGAGTTATTTTTTTTTTTTTACTTTGTAGGGAACACAAAGATGAACCTTATAACTGTGTAGCTATAGTACTATGTAGCCGTTGCCTGGCTGATCCACCTCTCTACTGGTTTTCCTCTGCCTCATCCATTTGCCAATCCCTCCACTGGATAACCATTGCCCAGCAAATTCAGTTCAAGTTACTAACCATGACCTACAAGGCTTTCTATAACTTTTGCCCCCCATACATCTCTGCTGTAGGACATGTCCCCACGGCAGAGAGCAAATATCGGTCGGGTTATCCTACCCGGGATTTCTCTTTTTTGCGTCCCCACACACGGCCCCCAAAGGGGGACGCTTTCCCGCTGTTTTCGGGGAAAAGCCCTCCCCCCCTTTACATTTACTGTTCATGTCCCCGGAAAACTGGGCAGAAAAAAATGTGCATGTTCAATCTTTTCGGGCCCCGGCGTCCTAAAAATCGCCCGGCGGAAAAAACCCGGCAGTGGGGCTGGCACGGGTTTTCCACAGTGGTCCGTGTAAAAGTTTGTCAGCCGGTTTACAGACTGCTTTTTAAAACCAAAAAAAATCTGAAAACCAGCTAAAAAAACCCGGTCGTGGGGAAAATGCCCTTAATCTCCAAATACCTTCTCGCACAGGACTCTGGAACTCACTACCCCAACACATCAGACTCTCCTCTACCTATTTACTTTTCAAGAGTGACCTAATCTCTTCATGATAGCCCATAATTTTAAACAACCCTACTACTATTACAGCATAATACAAACATCTTTATTCCTCGACTACTGTCTCCATTGTAGATTGTAAGCTCTTGAGGGCAAAAACCTCTCCTTTTTTTCATTTTTTTTTAGCATTATTATTGTATTTGTCATATTTTATGTACCTTAATCCATTTGGTTGTACAGCACCCTGGAATTAATGGTAGGCATAGTTATAACTTCTGTCTGAGGGCATAAAGTAGGCATTATTGCTTTGCAGGGCTTACATTACAACACTGAAAATTACAATCTGGGGTGCAAAAGAGGACCCTTATTAATGTTTAGAGGGTACAAAGGTGGGGATTATTACTATGCAGTGCCTAATGGGGTCATTGTTAGAGTTTTTTAAACACTGAGCAGATCACTATTTATATGTAGGAGAAGGTGGCAGTGTTTCTTTGTTGAGTGCAAAGGGGGACACTTTTACTATGTGAAGCATTGATTGCCTTGGGGAGCTACTACTGTCTGGGTTACAATATGCGACACTGTTATCTTTTGGTAAACTGTCTATCTGGCACTATTGTTTTTTGAAGTGTTGTCAATGTGGCACTATTCTTGGGTAGTTACTATAGTTATGCCACCATTATTTGGAAAGCAGATGCTCTTTACAATTCAGCTGGTACATTAATAGGGGCAATGCAACAAGCACAAAATGGGTGGTATCAGTTGAATGGCAGGTTTTGTGCTTCTTAAGAAAAGGTAGAGGACATAGTGCAAAAGAAAGATGCCAAATATATCTGGTCAGCAATATTTGAGACACAGTCGTGGCTGAAAGAAGTTTAGGAAAAGTGAACAACTGTGATTAGAGAGACCTCAGCTGATCCACTGAGTATTTTTAAGTGCTCCGCAAGAGACTAGACACGGGTAGCAGGGATGGACAAGATCTATATGCAGAAAGACTGGATCTCCACTTTTCCTGGAGGACACAGCCAATGCTTGACATAGGTGGCAGCGATAGGACAGGGAGTAGGTGCCATCTAAAATTGGAAGCTCCAGTATGCACATCCATACTGCTCTGTTAAGCAACTCAAAGGCAGTGGCAAACCTCTTGCAGGCCTAATCAGGCACCCAGCCACCCTCCAAGGTGGGAAGCTTAGTGTTAAAGAGGTATAAGGGGCTGGCTGCTAACCACATCCCACACCATAACATCTCTGGTGGAATAATTTGAACTATTTTATCGGCAACTCAGAGAAAAGAACCATACACAATAGAAAGCCTGCTGGTACACTTCCATTTGGTGTATATGGTGTCTCAGGTTATTTAACAATATGTTAAGAAGTAGTTACACATATACAGTATACAGTTACAACTGGCAACCTTAATGTTGAATGGCCCTTGGTGAAAATGAGCTTTACACCACTAACTCATACATCTGCAGAGTGCCTATATAGAACTGGCATTTACCCCTCTATGGTCAATGAATGGTGGTAATACTGGTCTTTTTTATAGTAGTTTTTATTCAGTAACAGTATGCTAAAATTATTGAGTTGCTATTTCCTAATAACGGTAGTGGTCATGATGTGGTGGTATTATCTGGACCTTGTATGATGGTTTCATTGGTAATATTGGTCTACCTGCATTTTGTTGAGTGACCGTATATCTGCTCCTGGAATAGTGGTAAATATGCATTAGCATTTTTTTGAGGGGTTCTATGCTATGGTGCATGTGCCCCTGGTCTTATTAGCGTATTTTAACATGGTTGATATGAAGAGCTGAAAATTTCAGTGCTGAGTCAGTGTGGAATCCACACCTAAAATTCATACCAGTAAGGGTATGTTCACACGGGCTAATTTCAGTATGTACTATGTGTCGTATTTTGTGTCTAATACGAGCCAGATAGGTGCCGAAATTACATTAATCCATATTTCTCATAGACCTACTGTACGCGAAAGGAGATAAGGGACATGTCAATTACTTGCGGCGAATGCACACTGCGAGTAATGCATATCAATGGGGCCGCCAGGCCGCCTCCCCTCCCCCTTCTCGCGCGCCACGGGTTTACACGCAGCAATTACGGCTTGTGAAATTAGCCTTTGTGTGGAGTTTGGTATTTATTTTGATGTTGATTTTCAGTATAGTTTTGCAGGCTACTACATAATGTAATGTGTGATGAGGAGTCCTCTCTGAAAATTAACCCACACTGAAAAAAATTAGCATTGTGTGCACAATGACGTGAATTTTACATTGAAAGAAACAATGAAAGAAAGATTTCAGTCAAATTGGACATTGCTTCTGAGGCAGATTCTGTGCCACATTTGCGCCAGAATCAGTGTCCATATCTGTCACATGAACATACTGTTACACCTTTCCAACACCCCTGGAAGCACAAGATATCAGCGTTATGGCTCTATGCATGCCACCTTCTGAATCGACTAAATATGACTGTGTAGTTGGCACAACATTTCAGCATTTGTGGCTCCACTTTCTGTTTTGCCCAGGGCCACATAAAACTGCTCGGCTGGTTAGCATCTTATTTTAATGTTGCATTGAGTTCAGAAAACAAATGAAAAGTAAATTAAGATAAATGCTTATAGGGTTTAACCACGAGTGACAATTGTCACCTATCCACATGATAGATATTAAATGTCTGACTGCTGGGGCTCCCCCATGATCACTATAAGGGTGCTTTCACACAGTGCAGTTTTGGTGTCTTGCAGTACTGTACAACAATTAAACTGCCTTTATTACCAGCAAACTTCTTTCACTTATTTAAACTCTTTAGAAAAGTGTGTAATCAATTATTGTGTTTGAAGTCTTGCGGATTCTAAACACAGTAACTGATTCCTTACTTGTAACACCTTACCAAACAATTTTGATGACTGCAAGAAGCTTGCTGGTAATAAAGGCAGTTTAATTGCTGTGCAGTACTGTAAGTGAAAAATGCACCAAAACCACACCGTGTGTAAGCACCATAACAGAGGAGCTGAGTTCCCCATTCTTCGTCACTGTAATCAAGCAGTGAGGAAGTATTTAATGGAGTGCTCAACAATCGTTGTAATCCTTTGACTTTAAATAAGTTTGATCACGTTTTAAATGTTAACTTTTTCGACAGTTTGATTGCAATAAGGTTCAACAGGGGACTCAGGGACACCTTTAGGTGATAAATAGAGGCCCCAACAGTGGGTGTTCCAGTGACAAGACATTCATAACTTAAATTTAGGGAATTTTTTTTTCCCTTTAATATTTTTACATTTGAGAACTATTTTGGTAAATTTATACAAAACCTACAAAAGCCTAATTGAACAATAAAAAAATTTTCATGATTATTGCTTTTCCTTTGTTTATTCAGATAAATTTTTGGGAATGATAATTTTGGGTTTTAAAAATTAACAATGTTTTGAACTGAAGCCCATCACCTTCCCATGGATTTTTGTTCCATATTCCTTTTTTCTTTTTCTTAAATTGTTTTGTAACTGCCTTGGGGGGTAAAAAGGCCTAATTACCCCCCAATTTTAATGATGATTGTCTTTTCCCTTGTTAAACCCCCTTTCTTTTCTTCAACCCCAAAATCAGTCGGACTTCTTTAAACGGGATCTTCTATACCAACATTTAAAAAGGTTTTTCAAAAATCATAGTTTTAAATACTCCGAAGGGGAGTTAATATTGTTTTCCCTACCATTTGTTAATTAATCCAGCAGTGAAATGTATTTGCTTTTAAGAAAATGGGAAACAAAGGAAAATTTTCAATTAATTGTGAGGCACTTCCCCGAGGGAATAATATTTTTTTTAGATTTTCATCTGCACCCTCCCTGCTACATTCGAACCTCATTATTAGCTTCAATCCATTGTTTTTGTAATTCATCGGTTGTTATTATTACTGTGATTATGATGATGTTTATATGAATGTATAATCCGAGAACTACATATTATTTTAATCAGGTTTTTTTTAAAAGTAGAGATGGCAATATTCTAACGAAGTGGAATTTGTTTAAAATTTCAGGAAAAACTTGGTTCGGAACAAGCGAACTTGGGGTATTCGGTTGAAAAATTTTTTTTTTATTTTTTTTTTTATTATAAAAAAGGCTGCAAGAAAACAGGCGTACAGGGGCAAACACTTGGGAGGAAGAAGGGCAATAGCTGATGACTTGCAGAGATGAAACCAAAAATCAAAAAGGCGGATTTCTTTACGTCACCCATATATAAGAGAGGGCCCTGGGAGCTCACACTCCTCTCACTTACAAGGGAAGGTCTCTGGGGGTTATACCTTCTGAAGAACGATTTTTACACAGCGATTTTTGTGGGTGTCCTCGCTTTGCCCAGAGACGTTTTGAATTTCTATTTTATTTTTTGGGGTTTGGATCGAAACCATGTGCGTCATTTGAGCTGCAATACATTAAAATTTACCCCAAGTGAGACTAAAGATTCCTGTTGTATTCTTTAAAAAAAAAAGGTTTTTAACAATACAAATACCACTTCATTTTTGGCTCCAATTCAAAATTTGCCAATTTAACCAGGGGTTTAAAATTAAAGCGTTTTTTGTGGGTGCTCTAAACCTCTTTTAAAACCCAAAAAATATAATTTTTTTTTTGGTACCCTAATTTTCAAAAAAACCCAAAGGTTAATTACAATTTTTTAAAATCCTTGTTGTGGGGGAGAAAATACACATTTAACACCTAAAAAAGCACTAGTTTGTTTTTGGCTCAATTCTATTGCCAAATTTAATCCGGGGGTTTAATAAATTTTTTGTTTTCTTGGTGTTAAAAAATAAGTTTTTAAAACGAAAAATATATATATATTTTTTTGTAGAATTCAAACAAAGGTTTTAATTCAATTTTATCTTTGTTGGGGGTGGCTTTAGAAAAATCGCCATTGTAACACCTAAAAGCTACTAGTTTGTGGGGCTCAATTCTTTGCGCAATTTAACCGGGGGGTTTAATTAACTTTTTGCTGCTGTGCTGACAAAAATAAAACCGTCTTTTTCAACGCCAATTTTAATTTTTTTTTTGGGGGTTAATTCACAAGCAAATTAATTTCAATTTACTCTTGTTTTCTAAAAAACCCCTTTTTACATACAACACTATTTTTGGGGGGCTAAAATTCTATTGCGAAATTTCACCCGGGGTTAAATTAAAGCGTTGTTTTGCTGCTGAGCTGAAAAAAATAAACCGTCTTTTTCAACGCCAAATATATATATTTTTTTTGGTAGCCTAATTCAAAAGCAAAGGTTATTACAATTTTATCTCTTGTTGTTGGCGTAAAAAATACCCATGAACACCTACAAAGCTACTAGTTTGTGGTGGCTAAATTCTATTGCCAATTTACATCCGGGGGTTTAAATTAAAGCGTTGTTTTGTGGTGTGCTGACAAAAAAAAACCCGTCTTTTTAAAAACGCCAAATATATATTTTTTTTTTTGGTAGCCAAAATTCAAAACGGGGGTTTTAATTACAATTTTATTCTTTTGGTGGCGTAGAAAAAAAACACCTGTAACACGCTACAAAGCTACATTTGTGGTGGCCAATTCTATTGCGCAATTTACATCCGGGGGTTAATTAAGCGTTGTTTTCGGGTGTGCACAAAAAAAAAACCGTTTTTTTTTCAACGCCAAATATATATTTTTTTTTTTGGTACCTAATTCACAAGAAAAGTTAATTACAATTTTTTTCCTTGTTGTGTGGCGTAAAAATCCCTTGTAACACGCAAAAAAAGCTACTAGTTGTGGTGGTCAATTCTTTTTCGAAATTTTACATCCTGGGTTTATTTAAGCTTTGTTTTGCTGGTGTGCTGAAAAAAATAAACCGTCTTTTTCAACCCAAATTTTTTTTTTTTTTGGTAGCCTAATTCACAAGAAAAGGGTTAATTACAATTTTTATCCTTGTTGTGTTGCGTGAAAATACCCCATTGTAATCGCTACAAAGAACTAGTTTTTTGGGGGGCTAAATTTCATTGCCCCAATTTCATCCGGGGGGTTAATTAAGCGTTTTTTTTTGCGCTGTGTGACAAAAATAAACCGTTTTTTTTCAACGCCAAAAAAAATATTTTTTTTTGGTACCCTAATTCACAAAAAAATTTTAATTAAAATTTTAACCCTTGTTTGGGGGGTAGAAAATACACCATTGTAAAAACGCTACAAACACTATTTTGTGGGGCTAATTCTTTGCGCAATTTACATCCGGGGGGTTAATTAAGCGTTGTTTTCCTGCTGTGCTGACAAAAAAACCGTTTTTTTTCAAAAACCCGAAATATATACATTTTTCTTTAGCAAACACAAGCGAAGGTTAATTTAAGCCTTTTTGGCTTTTACATTTATAAAACACACAGTGTTTTGTAAACGACACATACAAAAATTTTTCCGGCCATTTGTGGGCGCAATTTATACCCAAGGTTCCCAAGCTTGTTATGGGTTCATTTGGAGTCAAAAACAGGGTGTTATTTATATATACAGATAGCTTATCAAACAGTTTGTAACATTTTAGAACAAACAGATTTTAGACAGGAGGTGGCAGGCTCTGCAACTGCGATTTGGCAGTGGCAAAAACATTTCTGAAACGGGCCCAGGTCCAGCACAGCAAGGGGACTCGCAGCAGGGGCACTCGGTGAGGCCACAACTGGCGTCATCACGGCCGTGTGTTTTCAGAAACCCAAGGGTTCTTGATTGGTTGACTAGGTCATCCCTTCCTCCCGATGACACTGACAACCCCAGCCAAGAGGGGTGGGAACCTCAGACACAACACTTATTTGGCAGGGCCCCCGGGACGGGGTTCAGGGGCCCTCCCTGCCTCACCCGCCTCGCCCATCCATTTTCCCTCACCCGGGGATCACTTTTGGGTCGGGGCTCAGCCCATATTAGCGGGGGAAAAAATTTGAGGGGGGCAGTCAGAGCTAATTGGGCAGCGAAAAAGGGGGGCCAATACCCCCAGCTTTCTTGCATGGGGGCAAAGTATAGATGGGAGAGGGCATGGGATCTTTTTGGTGAGGGGTCACCCTCGGCTTACCAAAGGGTGAGGGGGACAGTAGTGACGATGAAACACAAATAGATGAGGGATGTGGCCGACCGCATTTGGGAGCCGGGTAAAGCAAGGGCTTCATCACGCAAAAAAAGGGGGCGTCAGTTTGCGGTCGGCAGCGGCGCACCCACAAGGGGGTTGTGGGGCCCGTGAGTCAGCGGGGTAGCAGCAGTGTGAGGTCGGGACCCAAGGGGCCCAGGGGGGTAAAAAACCCGCTTCGCGGTCCAAGACAGTACGGCAAGGGGGCCAGCGAGGAAAGGGGGCGGCAGTAGTAACTAGTGGGGAGCTTGGCGGTAAAATCAGCTACTCGGCGGGGGGCGTTCTTTGCAAAGCACCGGGGACCCAAATAGGGTATATGTAGAATCTGTGGGCAAAAAGTGAAGCTGGCCAGGGAGAACTTGGCAAAACGGCCCTGGTCAACACATGCAGCGTCACCATCCGGTGGCCTGGGAGAAACGTGGTCAGATGTGGGGGCCCCATCCTGCCGCGCGGCAACAGCGGCCAGTGGGGAGCATGCCCTTTCAACCCGTCAAGGCTCCACCACCTCTGCAGAAGGCAGCTGTTTTTCTTTGACATTTTCCCGGTCCAGATGCTCCCCGCTCCTCGCTACTCATGGGGCCCGCGCGTTCAAGAGGCGATTGTAAAGAGACAACAGTAAAACGTTTCCAAAAATCCTAAGGTGCAGCAGCTGACCGGCTCCTGTCCAAGTTTTGGTCGCATCCCTCCCTTTCCAAATGGTGGACTCTGACCATTCAGAAACTAATGGCTTTGCCGGCCGAGATGGAGATTCCAAGCCGTAATTTTTTTCCAAAAAGGCTAAAACCAGCCTTTATAAATATTTGAAAAAGAAAGTGGGTCAGTCCCTGAGTTACGGTTTGTTCCCAAAGGGACATGGGGCGCGGACGCTGGAGCTGTAACTACGGTCGGGCCAGTAATGTCCTTTACGGCCCCCTGGGGGAAGTGCTTCCTGCCCCGGCACACCAACAAATTGGACAGGAGACGCCGCTTTTTCCCCCCTCCACGTTGTCAAACTGCTGCTCCTGCGCCAAAGTTTCCCCCTCCCCCCTCCCCCACCACCACCCCCCCCAGCCTCCACAAGTACGCTCCATCATAAACCACATGTGTGGGCACAAACGGTGTCACGCAGTTTTAACCTAGCTTGCCTCGGGGAACGAAGTACACAGGGGAGGAAAAAGTCCGCGCATGCAGCAAGAAATCGTGTGTGGCTTTCCCCCGCGCCAAAATGCAAATCGGGCCATGGTACGGAAAAGGGGGGAAATGGTGTCCGCTGCACCGAGGAGGGATGGTCCCGGCCCTGAGGCGCACTTTCAATCTGGTTGTAAAAAGGTTCCTGAAGTCTTTCCCCCGACTCAAAAAATTTTGAAAATGGCCAGGAAAAATGTGCATGCACTTTATCCATTTGTACAAAGCCAGGGCACCCTCCCCGGTTGCAGCGGGGAGAACGGCCTCCCCCCAACACGCTCGATTTGGAAATTTTTCCCCCCCGTGGGAAATTCCAGCCTGCCCTGTTGGACCGATTAAAAACAGAGAAAGGCCAAACGATTTTTTGATGATCCAGGCAACAGAAGTACCCCCCTGGTAAATTTGATGTCACCCGTGGCAGCTCATGCGGACACCTGCCGTTTGTTGAGGGCCCTTCGAGGAGGCCGTTATTTTTCGTCGCCAGGCTAGGGGGGGAAAAACCCTTCCACTGTTCATTCCTGGGAAAAATGCTGAAAAATCTGTCTGGGCAGGGGACTGGAGATGTGGCGACTACACTCGGGCCCATGTTTCCCTGGGGACGAAAAGGAGGAGGAGGAGGAGGGGGACATTGGAGAAAGCATTGTCTGGGAAATGAGTGGATTTTCTACCCAGGTGAAAAGAGGGGGAGCAGGGGGGCTGGAGGAGGTGGATGGAGATGAGGAAGACGAGGCAGTGACTCCCAAACACCGTGGCGTATACAGTGGAAAAAGGGGAGGGAGCCCCCCGGGGTAATTGGCAGATTCCCGCAGCATCTTTTTTGCCTGGTAGTGACGCCAATTCAGCATCCGGAGAGGGTGACTTCTGGCCTCCACCCTATTTGGGCCCTCGCACCGGTCCCAAAAGGGGGCCCTTTTTTTTCCCCGCTATTGAAGGGAGACAAACTCAAATACTATGGGAAATCCTCCGTAATCATTGGCCGTGCCCCTGTGCGGCATCGCCCTCCTCTGACAGGTTTGAAAGGGGGGGGCCCCACGCCATACACTGCCCGGGGTGCTGGGGAAGGTGGGGGGGTAGGGCAGTACCAGCTCCCCTCAGCAGTAACCTAAGTCGGAGTCACAATGAGCAGCTTCCTTCACCCGCCTAGTGAGGAGGGCAGCCCAGCAGGGAGCAACCCGGGCAGGGATTTCCCGAACCAACAGGTTGTGGCCACTTTACAGCCCCTTTCCCCCCCGTTTTAAAAAACCCTGGACCACTGGGCACCCCAAAAGGGGGTGTTGGCCGCAACTTTTCCGAGTTTTCAGTGGAGAAGCTGTCTGCCCGGCCCGTAGTGTGGCATCAGAGCGGGTTCAGTGCGGCGGGGGCCATCGTTTCCCCCCAAAGGGGAAAAACCCCTTGTCCACGGGGAAAAAGTGAAGCGACCTTTGTCAAGATGAATCAGGCGTGGATCGGCCAGGATTTCCACCACCAATTCCTTAGGGGTCAGTGGGTTCAAACACCTGCCTAGCCACTATTTGATGCCGCCCCCCGCCTGATCCACACATCGTGTTTTCTCCATCGCCTACCACCCTCTTTTCCAGGGCTGGATTTCCACCCACCCCAACACTCCGTCATTGTGCCACTCTTGGGCTCATCTGCTGCTGCTGTTGCTGTTGCCGTACATCCCACTGTGTCATTGTGCCACCTGCGGCCTGGTACTTTTTGCCCCCTCCAGAATGTCATTGTGCCACTCTTGACCTCTCTGTTGCTCCTTCATCACCCCCACCTCTGTCTTTTTTGCCACTGCCGACCTCATGCTTGCCCCCGCCGTGACCTCCGCTCCAGCATTGTTTTCCCCTTGTGGGGAATACTATTTTGCCCCCGCAGAATGTCATTGTGGCCCCCTCTTGACCTCATGCGCGCTGTGACCCCGTCGTGCCCCCACACTGTTCATTGTGCCACGCTGACCTCATGTGCTGCCTGGTGCTGCCGTGCCCTCCACACGGGCCACTCCGTTTTTTTTTTTGCCCCCTCCAGAATTTGTATTTCCACTGTTGACCCAATGCGCTGTGTGGCTGCTGCCCCTGCCCTCCCCGTGTCATTGTGCCACTGTCTGACCTTATGCTGCTGCGTTGTCCTGCCCTGCCCTCCACCCTGTGTCATTGTACCACTCTTTTGGGGGCCCACTCCTTTTTTTTCCCGCTCCAGAATTTTTTCATTGTGCCACTCCTGACCTCATGCGCGCCACCGTACCTCCACCCGTGTCATTGTGCCCCTTGCGCCTGGTACGTTTTTTCCCCTTCCAAATGTCATTGTGCCACTTCGACCTCTTCCCGCGGGGCTGCCCCCGGGCCCTCCACACCTGTCACTAATGTTCCACCCGACCCCCTTTAGTTTGTTTTTTTTTCCGCTTTTCTGCCCTGACTTTATCAGCTAGTTCCTGCTTCAGTTTTTTTTGGGCATTTTTGCCCCCCTAAGTGCCCAGGGGATTTTAGTGAAGCGATTCTAAGAGCGGGGGCAGTCATGTGCTGTCAAAAAAACACAACATTGTATGAAGACCAAACCCCAAGCTCCCTTGCATATTTAAGCAGGCACAACGTTTCTACCAAACCCCGCAGGCTCGGCACCTGGAAATTTGCTGTTTTTTAACGGATTCGTGCCCCAAATAATTCGGACCGAAACAATTTTGTCGGAAAATTCGGCGAAGTGACCCGGGAACCGAATTTTTTTTTAGAAATTCGCCCATCTCTAATTATAAGCATTTTTTTAAGTTTTTGGTTGTGTTATTTTTTGCTAGTATAAACCTTAAGTATTGAAATATTGCCATTTTGTAGAGGACACATTTTTAAGCTCATTTCTTTACTTTGCTGTATAGATTAGGACAAAGTAAGCAGAGATACCACATTGTGCCTCATTTACTAACATGGTTGTACCAGAAAAATGCGGCAAAAAGTGGATAAATTTTGATGCAGCACATCGCAGACACATTTATTATGGGCATGGCTATGTTCTGACACACTGCACCAAAATTTTTGCCAAAAATGTGCCAAAATTCTGTAGTAGAAAGTAAGCCAAAACAAAAATGGTCTAAAAGTTAGACAATTTTAAAGCTACATCAATTTATCAAGCAGCGCAAAACACTGTGATAAATCTGGTGCATTTTCAGAGTGTTTGTCTAAGTTTACACTGTCTAGTTTTTAGACAGAGATAGCAAATGAGGGACATTATCTATAAATTGTAGTGAGTTAAAGGAATTCTCCAGGTCTACGAAAGTTAGATGGTTGGAGTCTGAGCTCTTGGAAGCTAATTAAAGGAATCACAGCTCGGCACAACTTCTTATTTTTTTAGAGACCTGCTGGCAAAAAGGGCCAAAACCTCAGGGCCCCCTTTAAATGAGTTTGTGTCCCGATAAAAAAACAAGGAATTAGGTGGTGTGCCAAGAGCAGGACCCTAAAGATCCGATCTTAATAGCCTATACTTAAAGCCATTGATTTAGTAATCCAGAAAACTATTTTGAAGGCAGCTCTATTAAACTGTTGGAGACCTAAATAAGGCTTAGAGGGGTTCTCTAGGAAAAGAAGAAAACTAAATACATAAACTACATGTCTTAATTTAAAAATTCCTAAAAAATCTTTAATTAGAAAAATCTGCTCACTTTGTCTAGGTTATAATTATTATAGGAGAACAAAATGGCCACCGAGCTGCTTCCTCAGAAGAAACCTGTCCTACAGGGGGTAGGACAACTGAGTTTTTTTTCCGGTTATCTGACTGGGATCACTGGGCATGTGCGTGCTCATCATTTTACGACTTTCGGAATGAGGGCAGCTTGCAGAGTAGAAAGGAGACCGAAGGCTGTACACACACATATATACATATACAGTATATAATTTGGTGTGAGTATATAGCATCTACAGCTCAGCTGGGAGGAAGCGGCTGTTGTGGGACATGTATTTTTCATAGAGCGTTTTCCAACAAAAAAAATGTACTCCTCCCCTGGTTTAGTGAGGAAAAATCCAATAAGGCAATAATACGTGAAAATACAGCATTTCTTTAGTTCACACACTGGAATGTGACAGATATTTACTGCTTAACTTTAGTATTACTGCACAATATGGGTGAAATATGTATTTTGGCGATCAGACGATAATTTTTTTGCGCACATAAGTAGTGCAGAATGCGGCAAAATGTATGAACCTGTTCTACTGCAGGTCTCATGACAGACCCCCAAATCTGAGCTCTGGTCACAGTCCACGAAAACCGCGGTTTCAGCCGCAGTTTCTTTATATTTGTTTTCACCAGTGTGAACACTGTCATACCCTGCTCTGTGCAACTCTGCTCTGTTAATTGATTCCTGGCCAACGCCCGAAGTCAGTGTCCTCCAGCACTCGGCTAGTTAACTTATTTCCTTGCATGTCTTTTTGATTGACAGCATTGTATTCTAACCCGGTCTTTTGTTGCTTCCACCTGACACCTCCGTTCTTTGTTCTCTGGTCTGTTATAAAAGGGGTCTTGTGCCATTTCTTCTTGCTTGCTATGCTGGTTTTGCTATACCTTTTGTATCTGTAAGCTAGCCTGTTACTCTTTCTTGCTTAACCTGTTACCTCACCTTGGATATACTTACTGACTGTTCGTCTGCTTTAGTGATTCTGTACTGCTTCTCCCGACTGTTGCTGACCTGGCTATTTTGACCTTCTGTTATTGTGTTTAGTGTTTGTTTTGTCTGCGTCCTGTTTTTTTCACCTCGTGTATCTCGCAGTCTTCAGTTGGGGCAGACCTGTTAAGGAGTCGAGCATGGCCAGGGCCTCACTCACTCAGTGTCTACTCATGGGCCCCTGACTGGTTCCTCACAGCGGGTCATAGATTTGGCACTTTATAACTCTAAAACGACAAATCAGGCTAAGGTAAACCACTTTTAACTTGGTCAACCTGTTCCAGCAATAATGTGCCCAGTTTTGCTGTCCTCCCATCATTGTATGGTTGTGGTGTGACACAACTCTAGAACGCCCCTAATCTCATGCGTTTTACAAAGTGCCGCGAGCGCCCAGGAATGCGCCCAATTTTAGAGTGCGCCTGATTATAAATCTAATTCAAAAACAACATTCGGTTCAGCACATCCAAAAAAAACTTTTTAAAAAAGTAAACATGGGTGCACGCTGTCGTGGCTGTAATATAAATACACATAACAATATCAGCAGCACACTAGATTGGAATACGTTGAAAAAAACATTCCTGCTTTAAAAAAATGTGTAAGTTTTTTGAGGTTCTTAGTTCACACGTTTGCGCAAAACTGCTTAAGCCCACCTTCGACTTCAACGAGACCTCAATGCAGGTGGGTCCTACACTACGTTACCCTAACGTTATATTTCTCTGTGGCCTGTCCAGACCTACCTTTCAGAATGTGAAGGCACCAGCTACTGAATACACTGCACTGATTTAAAAGCCTGACTAAAAAACTGACTGTAACCTGTAGTCTAAACAGCACAGATTTTTTACTGAGGTTTTCCTAATCCGAAAACCAACCGGCGGAATATAGAACATGTTCTACATTCCGTGGGACCAACGTCGGATTCCCGCAGCCTCCAATGTACAGGGCTGCTGGGTATCCGAAATCTGACCGCTGTTTTTTTCCCCCAAAACCGCACAAAAAACTGCAATACGGTGCGGTCCAGCAAAGTGAAAATGCTGTAATATTTTGGACGGGTTTTTCACTTTGCTGTGTAGATCTAGCCTAAAACACCTTCTACAGCTACAACCCTAACTGGTTGTTTTGAGGTTGTTTTTTTGTGTGAATTTCTCCAAAAGTTCAGGACAGCTTGACCAGAAGCACTTAGATTCAAGGTCAATTTTAATTCTGACCCAAATCCGAAGTGCAAAACTATTGGGAGATATTCAACCCATGACACCAGGCCACCAGCCTCTACTATCGGTTATGACTTCTTGAACTAGGCCCCAGAATCAAGCATCCAAGCATTTCCTAAGATATTCTAATAATCAATATCTGCACATAAATACTTAGAAATATAAGCAGAAATGGAAAAAAACAAGCAATGTTCACCGCTGCTCGGAAGAAACATATAACGACACACATAAATACAGTAAACGGTTACAAATTTCACGACTGGAAATTTAGTGTTTTCTCTAGCCCCCTCCACCTTCTTTTTTTAAGCTGTTCGTTCCTTGCATCTGCTAAATGCTGGCACGCCTGCAGGGATGGCTGAAAAGCTGCACAATGTCAATTAAACTTGCCAAGCACTATATCTTTTTGGAGTATGTGTGACCTTTTCTGTTTGTCATTTCCTGGGCATGGCACCAAGTGATCCTCTTAGGATGCTGGCTCTGTGGAGCGGGCCCAGAGCAGAGGGGGTGGAAGAGGAGGGGGCTAGTTGCAGAAACGGCAGGTTTCTGGGATCTCTGCCAAGCTCAGTATAATTGTCATCAGCAGGAAAGAGCTAGAAAACCTTGTCCGTCTATGTTTTACACATACACTGACCCCTTCATAGCAATGTAGAAAAAGGCCTAGCAGTAACAATGTGCCATTTAACGTTATTTATAGGAATTTAGCTGCACTGAGTTGAGTCGTGTCAGGTTCTAAGTTTGTATTTTTTCTAGGACGGACAATTTATACAATGATGATAATGATGATCTTATTAATGATATGAGAAAATTATAGAGATTAATGTCAAAAGAACTTAAGCTTTGGTGGGACCAAACCACTTTGGAATCCTATGTGGAGCGCAGGATGATCCCTAGAGGATTACGCATTAAAAAGTTTCCCACGAATATGCCAGACAAAGCTTTCATGGAAAAATGGAACTCCATTTTGAGTGAATGCTCCATACAACTGATGAAGTTATTAATTGAACAAGAAATGAGTCTGAGAACCTCTATCAATGAAGAGATTGAAGCTTTGAAAGCATTACTACTGCCTAAAGAAACCCTGCCGGTTTACAGGGAGTTAAATGAAAAAATCTTGTGAAATATGAAAAAATTGGAAGATGAAATAGTTGCATACAAAAGCAAGAAGTTCATTCGGGATACTATGGACTATGATAAGGATTGCGTATATATATATATGGAGAACGCAAGGAAGAAACCCAAGATCCATTTTGAAATCTCCATCTAATCGTAGTCAGTCTCATGCTAGCTCTAATCGTGTTTCTTTTGCTGATTTGGACACTTCAGGAGAGCTTCAGTCATATGTTACATCAGATGAGGGATCTGAGGCCTCAGGAATGGAATCTTCAAGAGCAAGCGGTCCCACCAATAAGTCTGTTGCGAAACCCAATTCCTATGTGAATAGTGGCCAGTCAAAAAACGCAAACGTCGGGGTGGACGAAAACATAAGAGCGAGACTGCCAAACAAAAAACGGAACTATCGCTACTAGATAAACCGGTGGATAATTTATCTAGTTACATCATTACAGCCACCCAACTATCAGTGTTATCTAAAGGGTTGGGTTTCGTACCGACTAAAGACTTTGATCTTTATAAAACAATTCTAGATATAAATTTCTTTGCAAGGACATTAACGTTGAGAAATCATTTTTCACAAGCAGAGAATGGAGAAGAGCTTAACCCCTGTTCTTATTATGATGTGGACTCTACTAACTTTATTACTTTTCAGGAAAATATTGCTTTAACGGATCTACGTGATCTTTCAGCTAGTAGTAGTACACAGAATACTAGTCCTTGTCCAGACTATGTGATAAGAAACAGGGATTTTTATCCCATTCAATCCAGACCATGTGGCATGGATCTGTTCCAAGATCTAATAGAACAGGATTTAAGGAAACTTTCAGAATCTATCAAAATAAAACATAACAAAACTAATAAGAATTTAACTAAATTAGAATCTAAGGCTTTAACAGAACTTAAAAATAATTCAGATCTATTGGTGAGACCAGCCGACAAAGGGGGGGGAAGTGGTTTTGATGAACGCTGGCCTATATAGCAAATTAAATAAAACTATCTTGAGTGATTTATCTACTTATAAACCTTTGAGCACAGATCCTACCTTTTGTTTTCAGCATAAATTGAGAAAAATTCTCAAGGAAGGGGTAAAAATGGGTGCCATTTCCCAAAAACTAGCGGAAAAATTATATGTGGAACATCCTGTAGTACCAATTTTCCATTCCTTTCAGAAGATACACAAAAATGTCTTTCCCCCTCCCTTACGGCCCATTGTGGCCAGCATAGGATCTTTTGGAGAACATCTAGGCTCCTGGCTGGATTCCATCTTGCAGCCATTGGTCTTTAGTCTACCAGGGTTTGTGAAAGACACCAAAAGCTTGGTCTCCATGATTTCAGAGGCAAAATGGGATCCATCTTTGTCATAGATCTCATGTGATGTAATATCTCTGTATCCCTCTCTGCCCCATCATTTGGCTAGTGACATTCTAAGATCGCATCTAATCCGCTTTAGTTCTTATTCTGACATTCTGATAGAATTTATTGTTATGTGTACTGAGTTTCTTTTAAGCCACAATTACTTTTCTTTTGATGGGAAATATTTTTTGCAATGCTGGGGTGCTTCGATGGGAGCGAAGTTCTCTCCCTCCCTGGTGGACATATATATGTTCGCGAGGGAGGGAGAGATACTTGCTCAATGATTTGTGTCCTTTTTCCCCCCACATCAGGTGGTTTGGTCGCTATATAGACGACCTGCTCCTGGTGTGTGGGGGGGGTACATACCAAGAAGCATTGGAATTTGGTTGCTACTTAAATCACAACAATTTAAATTTAAAATTTACCTTAGAATGGCAAAAAACACAAATACATTTTCTGGATGTTATTTTAATAGGGCAAAACAATTCTGTTCAAGTCCTACCTTATAGGAAACCCATTGCCAAAAATTCCATCCTGCATGCTAAGTCAAATCATCCCCAGCATGTCATCAGAGCCATCCCGTACGGTGAAATGATTAGAACTAAAAGAAATTGTTCTGTCCCAGAACTACTTCCGATATATGAAAACGAGGTGTACAGTAGATTGCGAGAACGGGGATATCAGGAGTGGTTATTGAAGCAGACCACCAAAAAAATTTCCAGAATATCAAGATCTGAGTTACTAGATGTAAAAGAGAAAAGAAGTAATCGAAATGTAGATAAGCTTGTCACCTTTGCAACAACGTATAGTCCACAATATAGACAAATATGTAACATTGTTAAGAAATATTTACCTCTTCTGATTGATAGAGGTGGTTCACGACAAATAATAACTGAAGAGGATGTTCAATTTGTTGCAAGGAGAGGCAGAACTTTTAGATCGGTCTTGTCTCCTAGCTTGTTTAAATCTAATCATGAACCATCCAATGTATGTTGGTTGGTGAATAAAGGAATGAACAGATGTGGTCATGCCAAATGTTTGGTATGCAAACATGCATGCTTTTCTAAGAATTTCCACTCCATTTCATTAAATACTGATTTTGACATGACATCATACATCAATTGCAACACTCAATATGTGGTCTATTTGATTACATGTAGAGAATGTCAGTTGCAATATGTTGGCTACACTACGTGCACTTTAAAAACTCGTATCCGCAGACACATATCGGACGCCAAAAAATCTTTATCAGTAGGTGTCTCAATGGTGTCTAGACATTTTAATGAAGTGCACGCTGGAGATACCACTCACCTTAGCTTCCAGGGTATCGAAAGGGTTAGTAGACCGGTCAGAGGTGGCAATCATAGAGGCAAGCTATTAGCACGCGAGGCGTGGTGGATTTTTCAGCTAGGAACAAGGTCTCCAAAAGGCTTGAACAAACGACATGACCTTATTTGTCATTACTAAAGGCATTACATCGCATCTCTAGTTTGTTAGTATTTGTTATTCTTATCATATATTTTAATTGTGTATTTATATGTTGATCATGTGACCATAGCCATGTGACATGTCACATGACCATTAAGGTTGATATATAAATGGAGTTTCTACTCATACTTTTATGCCATGAATAAGGAGTAGACACTCCGAAACGCGTCGCCCTAGATGCGTTAGTTTTTGTCATTTATGTAAACTTTTAATCTATCTATAATAAAGCTTGGAATATTTTACCTGGGACTGCAGTGAACATACGCTGGATACCTTTCCTACTGGTGCTTGTTTTCCTGTTGAAGATTCAGCTTCAATCTAATCCGGGCTTTCCCCTGCAGCAGCTAACAGACTAGGTGAGCTGACAATGATATATTTTTTGTTTGCTATAAATCATTAAACATACAATTTATAGAGGTATTTTCTATATAACACAGCGTTGCCCTCAGTATTTCAGCAGATAGGGCATCATTTATCCAAACCATCTAACAGTAAGATTGCCTTTTTTGCCTATAGCAACCAATCAGAGTGCAGCTTTCATTTTTCGAGAGCAGTATAAGAAACTAAATATGAGGTGTGATTGGTTGCTATGAACAACAGAGCACTTAGTCGGTGTGTAGAGACTTAAAGGGATTTTCTCACCACAATGATTATCTTTAAAAATCTAGGCAAAGCTAAATAACGACTCTTACCAAATACATTGCTGTTTTGATTTTGCTTTGTTTCGGAGATAAAGACATTTTTATCTACTGCTAGTGCACACAAATTTATCGAGGTTACTGACCATCTCTATCTGCTATCCCTCTGCTCTCATTGCTCCAAGCTGCCCTGTCCAATCATGATGAAGGTGAATCAGTAAAAAAGGAGCTTGCTTATCTAAGTTATTGACAAACTTTGACCCTTTAGTTACAGGCCACCTCTCTCTATTCTTACAGGTTCTAGCAGTGATCGGGATGATGACCACTCACTCCCTGCTTTGTTGCTTATCTTAAAAGATGAAGCTGGTTTACATTATAATTGACATACATTAACCCTATAGGGCTCTCTAGCCTTGTGCACTACAGATTCCAAACCTCCTACGCTCATGTCCCTCTAACAGGCTTAGCTAGGAATAGCAGAGATGATACATCAATCACTGAGGTAGACCCTGTAACGAGTGAGCGGGTAGTGGACCTACTGGACCACTGCCGGGCTTGCTCCAAGGGGGCGTAACTAAGCAGCCATCGGGCATCTTCACAGAGCCTTAGATGGTAAGGGTGGGCTTCCCCGACAGCCACCAGGTGCTACCTCAGAGCAGTCCCCAGCAGTGGCAGCTGACCAGACAGGCCAGAAGTGCCAATGCTAGGCACCAACAGGATTAGGGACAAAGATATAGCAGACTAGGAGTAGATATGTGCAGGTACAGAACAGACAAAGACAGGACTAAACGGATGCCAAACAGGAAGGTTAAACGGACGGCAAGCTTCAGGCTCCAACTTCATGGTCAGTTTGTAGGTGGGTCTGGAGCAGTGATTGACATATTAGCTCTGTTGTTTCTAGCTTATCTTGTTACGGTGACATGAGTGCCAATGAAATCATGTCCTTTTTTCAAGGTCATGCCCATTTTGACTTACGAGGTGCATTAGGGTCTAGAAACTGTCTAAAACAAATAATAAATGTGCTATAAAGCATTTACACCATTATTTTTAGTGCAAATTGTGCCATAATTCTAGTGCAATTGCTTTAATAAATGTGCCGCGTTTGTGTTTTTAGGCTACAAAAAATGCTTTGGAAAAAATATTATTCTACATTACACGAACACTGTGGGGCTTTCTAAAAAAAATAAAAAATAAAGCGCAGCTATAAGTGATGCAAAGGTAGCAACTGTCCCTGGACCTGGTGCTTGAGAGGGCCCAAAGACCCTATACTTGTACATAAAGTCTGGAAGTCAGTATGGAATGGGCTCTGCAAGCTCACCTGCAAGTTCTCACAACAACCTTTAGCATGGGACCAGAGAACTCCAATCCCAGCGATTTAATTACTTCGATGTCAGGGTCATCATGATGGGTGCCAGCCTTCTTTCATGCAGATGGAGGCCTAGTAATGACCCCCAGCCATGCCATTTTACTGGTCTTATTGCATCCTATCTATTTTAAAAAAGTGTATAAGCAAACGCACCCTTTACTGATCCAGTAAAATTGTGGGACTACCTTCGAAGCGGCTGCTACGGGGCCCGCCGTTACAAGGGGCCCAGGGTATCCTGCCCAGAGCGTTAAGAGGCAGGGCCTGGGCATCAATTGCAACGGTACAGTGTACGGTACAGTGAACCGGGTACTGTGCAGTCTTAGTAGAGCAGAGCACAATCGGCACTCTCCTCCACTATTCAGCCTGGTAAACCTTAGGTCTTAAGCGTACCAGGCATTGGCTTTTAGTTCTGACGTCACATCATTGTGCCACCTATGACAAGCTCAACTTGGAGAAGCCAACCTGCTGCTCGTTGCATCGGGGGAATGGGGAGAGAGGTGAGGGTTTTTTATGAACGGACCTACCTACCTGGGGCCTACTTACAGCCTACCTACCCCTGCTACCAGGGGCCCACCTATAGCTTACATACCTACCTGGGGCCCAACCACAGCCTAACTACCTACCTACCTGGGGCCCACCTACAGCCTACCTACGTAACTAAAGGGGCCTACCTACAGCCAGCTACCTAGCTACTGAGGCACACCTATAGCCTATCTGGGGGCTACCTGCAGTAACATAACTACCTGGGGCCTAGCTATAGACTATATAGCGACCTGGAGTCTACCTACACCCTACCTAACTACTTGGAGCCTACTTAACACCTACCTAGCTACCTGGGGCCTAGCTACAGCCTTACTAAATACTTGGGGGCTAGCTACAGCCTATTCAGCTACCTTGGGCCTACCTATCTACCTGTGGCCTACCTACCTATCTACCTGGAGTCTACCTACAGCCTACCTATCTACCTGTGGCCTACCTACCTATCTACCTGTAGTCTACCTTCAGCCTACATAGCTACCTGGGGCCTACCTACCACAGACAAATCTGATACATACCTCCCAAGTGTCTCTATTTTTGAGGGACAGTCCCTATTTTTAAACCATGTCCCTCTGTCCCTCTTAGCTCTATAACTGTCTCTCTTTCTCATTTGGGAAATAGATTTAGGTCAATAAACTTTAAAAAGTATCTGATTGCTTCCTAGCTGTATACTAAATAACAACTCATTTAATATTTCATCATTGGATACAATGCAATTCTGAAAATGTGTCCCTTTTTGGCTGTCTAAAAAGGTGGCATGTATGTGCATGGGCGTGGTTAGAGGTGTGCCTTGATGTGATATCATGTGTTTAAGTGTGGTTAGAGGCGTGGTCCCTCTTCACAATCTCTAAAAGTTAGGAGGTATGATCTACCTGGGGCCTAGCTACAGCCTACGTAGCTACCTTGGCCCTAGCTACAGCCTACCTAGCTATATGGAACCAAGCTACAGCCTACCAACCATGCTATAAGGTCCTACCTACAGCCTACCTACCTAAATATGGAGGCCCACCTACATCCTACCTGGGGCTTAGCTAAAGCCTACCTAGCTACCTAGGGCCTAGCTGAAGCCTAAATAGATACCTGGGCCTAGCTACAGCCTACCTAGCTACCTTGGGCTCACCTACAGCCTATATACCTGAGGCCTACCTACCACCTACCTAGCTCCCTGGGTCATCCCTACTGCTTACCTAGCTAACTGGTGCCAACCTATCACCTACTTATATACCTGGGGCCTATTTACAGCCTACCAAACTTGCTACCTGGGGCCTAGCTACAGCCTTATTAGAAACTTGGGGACTAACTACAGCGTATCTAGCTATCTTGGGCCTACCTAAAGCCTATCTAGCTACCTTTGGCCTACCTACTATCTACCTATCTACCTGGGACCTGCCTACAGCCTACATAGATACCTGGGGCCCTACCTACAGCCTACTTAGGCCCCAGGTAGCTATCTACCACATACATATCTACCTGGGGCCTAGTTACAGCATACCTAGCTTCCTGGAGCCTAGCTACATCCTACCTAGCTTCCTGGTGCCTAGCTACAGCCTACCAACCTTTCTACCTGGGGCCTACCTACACCCACGGCGCCCGACAGACACTGTTACAATGGATCTGTCAGGTTTCTGCTGTGGTGTCCATTGCTGAGACGGAAAAAATAGTTGCTGCGATATTTTTTCCGTCTCAGCAATGGACACCATAGCACAAATCCGATGGAGCCATGGCAGAAACCTCAGACACAGATGTCAACCAGGCCTTAAAATCCAATGTCTATGTAGAGTTGGGTTATACCTGTTGTTGATTACAGAATATTGGAGGGACATACTGTATATGTGGTTTGAGGTCAGTATACTTTTCTTACTACCCAGTTCAGTGTTGAGGTGAGACAGACTGGTTGCTATGAACTCGTTGTCTGACAGTCTCATATAAAAGGTGATTAACTTTATTCTACAGGTTCCAGTTACAGAGATACTGTATCAAATGTATACAGTTATTGCTCTTCTATGCTTTAATACTTAACACGGTGGTTTATGCAGCCCAAGGTCACCATTCAAAGTCAAAGTTCCACCTGGTGATGTCGGATAGTGTCATGTGACCACTGCAGCAGTAACGTTAGATTCGGCCAAAGCCAGAAGACAACAGAAGACCAACGGAGAGGACCTAGAGGTGCATCAAAGGAACAAGTGGCACGCCAAAGGTATTGCTTTTTTTTTTTATTCCAGCCTCAGCAACGTAATTTAGTTCTCATGAAATGAAGGTTGACAATCCCTTTAAAAGCACAAAAACCACATACAATAAGTGCAGTGGCACAAAAGGGCCTCCTGTCCAAAACACAAATTAAATAGTAAAGAAGGAGAAATGGTCTTTAAAACTTAACTTTTACTATAATCAAGATAAAAATAGAAATAATATACCACAATATATAAACCGTCTCTCGTACAGACACGCTGAAAAGCTGGGATAAGAGGAGGGGACTATCAGGACCAGTGAAAGATAACCCTAATAGGCCCTCAGTCACACTCTACAATATCTATCCTAGACCTATCAGAAAATTAGGACTATATATACCATAATTCTGGGTAAAACTTTGATAAAGTTCAAAATACGCCTATCAAAAACAAGTTTTACCAATTTAAGATAAAATTTAACAACTTTATTGAGAAATACAAAAAATTTAACAATTACAATTAATGATAAAAGACAATTAAAAAGATGACAATGGAACTACATTAGATAGCGTGACCTATTACCCTCCATCTAGATAAACTAGAGTCGATCATAGGTATGGGTAACCGTATGTGACAACTGTAGACATATTATTAAAACAGCTATATAGCATAGAAATATAGATAATGAATACCCAACCTTAAATGAAAGACGCTGTGAAGAAGTAAAATCCCACACTGGGTTGATGGATGGATGTAGGGCACGCTCCCCAACGCGCGTTTCGCAATGCGCTTCGTCGGGGGGTATATTAACAATGCTAGATCTGACTTTTTATATGGATAAGCCAATGTTAGTTACCGCCTCCCTAAGAAAGTTCTATCCAATGTAAGGGGAGATACTGGGTTTAAATAATAATAGTTCTAAACACCAATGAAAGCTTACCTACTGAAGTGTTAACCTGTGAGAGACCGAAAAGCTGAAAACCGCACGTCCACGGTTGATTCCATTGGCCCAGAGCAATGAACGACATGCCAAAACGTAACGGCGTCCGGAAATAACAACTGCGCAGGCGCGCTTACTTAGCGCATGCGCTCATGACAAAAATGGGAAGCCCGAGCCAAAATGGAGAAATAGACTCCATGTGCAGGCGCACACGCGTGAGAATCTCGCGCATGCGCGGAAGAACATGAATTACGATCCGATATGCAGAATGAGAAATACAGGTAACTAATAAGTACATAATTATTTGATAATGATGTTGAATATTACGAAGAATATATTAATAATAAAAAATGTGCATCTGTAGATAAGAATGGTTATCTTATATGTAAAAAATAATAAATAAATAAAGTGATTAGTGCATAAATTAGTGCTCTTAGTGCCCAAAGTGCTAAACAAAGTGAAAGTGAGCATGCTGTGTCCAAAAATGATTTATTATGTTCATAAAAGATGATACCTTGAGAATAAAATTATGTGAAAATGCAAAAGATACTAAATTGTGTAATATAATATTGTGATGATACAAAATTATGTAATTATTATGGTGCAACTGTGTGCAATAGATGACTATAGTATAACTACATGTTATTCATTTCATCATACCCAAAGATTTTTTCAAAATATAATGTTCATCATATCATAATACCCGAAAGTTTTTTTTAAAATACAATATCATAAATAGTACTAATAAAAAACTAAAAACAAAAACAAATAGGTCGGTAGATAAGTTTGGTTGTAGTGATGTCAACACCCAGAAGTCAGGGTACAAAACAGAAGGCTCAATGATGTACTAGAAAAAAATTAAAATAGAATTAAAAACATGTAAAACCAGATCAAACCTAGATATAAAGGGAAGAAATGAAGATTACAATCACAGAAATTGAGCAAAATTAAGTTGTTCATTTAATCCTTTAGGATACATTGTATCCAAATTGTGAATCCATCTTACCTCCCGTTGGGCTAAGATTTTCTTCCAGTTTCCCCCTTTTAAATTGAACAGTACACGGTCAATTCCTCTGAATCGTAGTCCCGAGGGATCACAATTGTGTCTTTCTCTAAAGTGCCTTGGAATCGGATGTAGTGTTTCAATATCAGTTGTTGTTTTGGCAGCATTAATACCAAGGATGTGCTCACGGATGCGTCTTCGAAATTGCCTAGTGGTCATGTCAATGTAGATAAGATCACATGGGCAAATGGAAAAATATATCACCCCCACTGTTGCACATGTAATGGTGTGTGTTATCTTGAAATTCCTCTCCTTTGATGAGTTCCAGAACACCTCCGTTGTATCCATGTTAATACATGCTTTGCATTGACCGCATGGATGGCATCCGCATTTTTTGCCTTTTGATCCAAATGCCTGTTCAGGAGGAGTGCCAGGGTAATGACTACTGACCAACATGTCTTTCAAATTTTGAGATCTTCTGTATGTAATTGATTGCAGGTCAGGTAAGTATTGTGTAAGGGCCTCATCAATTTTCAAGACATCCCAGTGTTTACATAGAGCTCTATACATCATTTGATGTTGGGAGTGAAACGGTGTAATAAATCTCACTTTGTCTTTCAATGAGCTTATTTTTACTTATAGTTCTCCTAAGGAGATCTTCCCTTTTGATATTTTTAGCCCTAACATAGGCATTGTTAATCACTCGTTTTGAATAACCTCGTTTCCGAAATCTTTGTTTCAGCTCTATTGCTCGTGTTTCAAAGAAGGTATCTAGGGAGCAGATTCTTCTTAGTCTTAAGAATTGGCCAACAGGAATGCTGTTAATTAATCTTTTATGGTGAGACGATGACGCGTGTAATAGTGTGTTCGTTGCTGTGGGTTTTCTAAACAGGTCTTATCGTACAAAACCGTCCATATCCACATCAAAGGAGATGTCTAGAAAATCCATATGGTGCCTGCCTTCCTTGTATGTGAATTTCAAGTTGTAGTTGTTCTGATTGATGGTATTCATAAAGGTCTTCAACTCATCCGATGTGCCCTGCCAAATAAACAGTATATCATCGATATACAGTCCCCAAAATTGGACTTTTTCGATCAAAGGGACTGGGTCTGTATAAAAAATTTTGCGTTCCCAAAGGCCTAGAAAAATATTCGCGTATGAGGGCGCACAGGCCGCCCCCATGGTCGTCCCCTGTAGCTGAAGTTAATATGACCCCCGAAATAAGAAAAAATTGTGGGTCAGAACAAATTCCAATAGTGTAATGATAAAGTTACAGAGTTCCTTATCTAAATCTGACATAAATAAGAAGGCACTCACCGCCATGATTCCATCACTGTTTCGTATTGAAGTGTAGAGGGACTCCACATCACATGTCACCAGGATCATGTCTGTTTCAAGTTGGATGTTGTCCATCTTGCATAGTATGTCATTGGTATCTTTCAAGTGTGAAGGTAGTGTTTCCACGATAGGTTTCAAAAAGAAATCAATAAATTTGCATGCCAACTCACACAGGCTGCCGTGTCCCGACACAATTGGACGACCTGGGGGACACATTGACTTCTTATGTATTTTGGGTACCAAATAAAGACATGCTACTTTTGGATGTTCATGTATGAGATATTTACCTTGTTTTTCGGATAGAAGACCTCCATTTACGGCCTCATTTACTATAATGTTCAATTCCTCCAAATATTTATCTGACGCAATTGCCTCAGGGCTTCTTGTTCGTACATCCGTTTTGGCCATATCACCACATTTCCTCCCTTATTTGAAAGTTTAAACAGAACATCCTTCATTGCTCTGAGTTCATTAATAGCTTTTCTCTGTGAATAATTATATCACGTCAAGGGAGGTACAGTGAGCCCTAACTGGAACCCAGCCCACTGTCCCTGCCTGCTTGACGTGCTGCCCTAGGTGGCAGCCGGCAACTGGGTGACAGTCCCTGCTCTGCCTAAGTGCTGGGGCCGTCAGGAAGTAGAATAGTAAGACAGTCCGGGTCAATACCAAATCAGGAACGCTAAAGCCACAAATCAGAACCAGAGGGATAAACGTAAACAAGCAGAGGTCAAGAGCCAAACGGGTGCGAGGTACAAAAACAGGAGACAAGCCGAAGTCAGGAGAACAGGCCGAGGTCAGGTATACGGATAAGCAAACACAATAACAAGTAACAAGGTAGCCAGGAATATCACAGGCGCTGCACTCAGCCTTCAGGGAGTTTAAATGGAATTCCTGGATACCGCCCCTGTAGCTGATCGGAGCGGCCTCCGGGTCCTCCCATTGGCTGGTGCGACCGTCCCCTGTCAGGAGTGGCTGGGTGTCTGTCACTCACAGAGCTGTCAGCAGCAAGTGTATCAGGGTGGGGTCACTGATTAGCTGCTGCAGCCTGTAGATCCCTGCAGCCTGAGCACAGCCTAGCCCTGACAAATTAATTACTAATTGATTTGGAACTCTCCAGTTTTTTAAATTCTTTGGATACCAATTTAACAAATAAATCAATGTTGGAATACAGACTTAGAGGAGGAAACTTTTTTGATTTGGGGACCAAAGATGTAGGAAACATACCTGTAGAGGTAGTCAACAATTCATCGTCATCTTCATTTGCCAGAGACTCTAAGTTAAGTAACGTCTCTTGTTCTTGTTCTGTTGGAAAGATAATAGTAGACTTCCTCCCATGAAAAATCTTCTTAAAGGTCAATTTGCGAGCAAAAAGGTGGAGATCCTTTATAGCTGTAAATGAGTCAAAATCATATGATGGTGAAAAAGTCAGACCCAGGCTTAAAACTTCTATCTGCATCGGAGTTAATCTATGTTCCCAGAAAAATTTAAATTTACCTTGAGACTATGTTCTTGTTTTTTCTCTGTACCGTTGTCCATACGTCGTTTGTTAGTGGATTTTTTGGAAAAATCCATTTTCCTTTTAGGATATTGTCTGGTTGTATAGAAAAGAAAGAACTTATCCCTAATAGTTTGTTGAGCATTAGGTAATTACTCCATCGCACATAAACAGAAAAACCAAAAATGGAGTGCGTATGATAATTGGGGTGCAATAAAAATTTAACTTTTACTTCACAATTTTAAAATAATATGTGGCTGAGCATTAAATACACAAATCAAAAACACACAAAGTGCCAATGAAAAATGGCGCATTAATAACTACTAACTCCTGACGAGTCACTGGGGGTCTCCACACCAGTGCAGATTGTTAGAGCACTCGCCCCGACAAGGGCGACCCCTCACCGGTATGGAGTCTTACCCTATAGACTCAAGTCTTACCCTTACGTGGTAATCATACAATGTCCCACGTAACCATTGTCTGGTTGTATCATAAATTTGCGAAGAGCTGGACTTGTTACAAAAGGTATTGGTATGATACTTTTTCAAATGATGAATTGGATTATCACATGGTTTTGGTATTTATTTAATTAAACTCAATGAGATTACCATAAACAGTGCGTTATTTGAATGGGAATAGCATTCCAAGTCCTGCCTTTAACCCTTTCTGTAGGGACCTGTAACTATTGTCCCCAATGTATACCTATAGCCTTTGTCTATAAATCTTTCCCAACCTGTCCCCTGAAGTGATCGGTGGTGTGTATAAGGGACCGATCGAAACATACTGTATGTTGGGACGGGACCATAGGGATTTGTAGGGATTTTTTATATAAGGATTAGGTTCCTGACAGGAACGCCCTTATCAGTACGATTGTCCTGTATTTTTTGGCTAGGATAGATATGTTAGAGTGTGACTGAGGGCCTATTAGGGTTATTTTTCACTGGTCCTGATAGTCCCCTCCTCTTATCCCAGCTTTTCAGCGTGACTGTACGAGAGACGGTTTATATATTGTGGTATATTATTTCTATTTTTATGTTGATTATAATAAAAGTTAAGTTTTAAGGACCATTTCTTCTTCTTTACTATTTAATTTAACAATCCTTTTAAGAAACTAATCTAAACAGAATTTTTTTTTAACTAAAAATTTTAATAGTAGCATGTAGTGTTGATTTTCTCATCTCAAGCAATTTAATGAAACAAAAGCCAACAACAGTGCAGGGTATCCTCTATCAAAAAATGTCAGTCTCAATAACGTGTCATGTGGTCTTGACAATCAAGTACAGCTTAACAATGACGTCTCATGCTGTTCACAAGTGGAGTTACTGACTGCTGAGGCATCCCACTCTTCATGAAGGGCGCCCCTCAGGTCAATGAGGATCATGGGGTACAGAGTTATGAGCTTCTACATGGCGACTCAGCTGATGCCACAGGTTTTCTATGATGTTCTGGTCTGGAAAAAGTGCAGGCCACTTCATTTGAGGTGCCCCAGTATAAACTAGCCTTTCTTTAATGATGCGACCTCGATGATCAGGAGCATTGTTGTCCATGAAGATGAAATTAGCCCTGTGTTGCTCATGAAGAGGCCCAATCACTGGATTATTGATGCTATTTAAGTAGTAGAGGATGTCACTGTATTATTCACAAAGTGTAAGGCAGTTCTGTATTGGCTAGACACACCTGTCCACACTGTGACACCACCACCAAAGGCCCGTCTGTGGCTGTTTTCTTGACATCTCCAGCATCGTTGGCAGCCATAATTTCTGCTCAGGGTGAATTGACTCATCACCGAATAGCACTGAGGAACACTGGTCCCTCATCCAGCGTAGATGCTCCCTGGCCCATGCAAGATGACAATGCCTGTGCCTGGTGGTGTGGTCAGATACCCTCGCAGGTTGTCTAGAACACAGACCTTGCCAATGTAAATGGTTACGAATGGTCTGACTTGACACTTGGTGCCTTTCACCTCCATTAAACGTGCCTGGAGTTGTGTGACATTCATCATCCGGTTCCGCAGGGCATTGCTTACAATGAATCGGTCATCAGTGTGAAATGGAGCCAAAGGGACGCCCACTTCTTTGCCTTTCTGTGACTTTTCCAGTCTCTCTGTATCTCTGTTGCAACCTGCTAATGATACTCTCGGCAACATGTCCCATTAGGGCTGTGCCTTTTTTTGGGTGTATTTTGTGCCAAAAAAAACTGTTGACACCCTATCCTCTATATAAACTGTAGTACACCAAAACTAGGCGCATTATATGCCAGGTACGACACATTTAAATGCACGTAAAGTAGGCTCATCCAATATGCTAGCAATGACATGCTATGCGCCGGAATTATGGCGCATCAATTTTACTACGCAAAGTATACCACATGCCAGATTTTTGACAGGTTCATTCATTCAGGTGTACTATACACTCATTTAATGCGCCTTAAAACTGGCGTGACGGCGCTCTTTTCTGACAGGTTGCCCTCTAAGCTCAGTGATCACTTCGATCTGAGAGCATCCTACATGAAACCTCAAAATGGTGAGGTACTATTGATGAATTGCAAGGTGTTGTCTTGGTCTAATGATGTCAAAATGTGAACAACATGATGAGGAGGACTGTTTAAATCTCAATTCAAATTGATCCCCTAAATTATGGGGGTGATTCATGGGTCAAACACCTGTTGTGAATTTTGCCATTAAGCTCTTTGTTAGAGATCAGCAAGTTGTGCAAAATGGACTGAAAAGATGGACATGTGCATTCTAAAGTTAAGAGATGGTCTCATTTAGTTCATTTAATAAAAAAATTCAAGAAATTTTAGATTAATCCTGAAATTTCAGCCAAAAGCCAAACATTCCTAACTTTTTGTGAGTAGTGTATGTACAATGACTATCTTACTAAGGCAATATGGAGAGGGCACAGGGGCTCTTTTTGCAGAAAATGCTGCAAGACAACCCCCAGATGAGATTACTTGTATCCCAACTGTATAAATCCTCAGTTGCCATGATCAATAGCAATTACAGCATCTACATAGAGAGAGAGTAAGTGGGTAATCCCTCTGTCAAAAGGTTGAGGAGTGTCATTCATTGACTTGGCAGCCTGGGGCCTAATGTGAGCCTCCATGTCTGCCACATTGGTGCTTCTATTACCTCCTGCCATAAGCAACCTTTTTATCCTGGATGGTGAATGTTGTAAAAGAAAAAAAAAAATCCAGAGCTGGAATTATCTTTTGGTCACCTCACCTCCCCAAAAAATTTAATTAAAAGAAATCAAAAGGCTGTACCCTAAAATATAAAAAAAAAACAAAAAAACTGTAGCATATCCTACAAAAATATCTAGTCCTCAAATGTCCTTTGAATAAATAAAAAGTTATGGGTGCCAGAATATGATGATGCAAAACAAATTAAAAAAAAATGAAAACATACAGAACTATGTAAATTTGGTATGACTGCAATAGACCCTAAAAAAATCTGACCCCTTGCTGAGCTAATGCCCAGAAAAGGGCGACCCCACAAGAAATGACCCTAACCTAGCCCTGCTTCTCACCCTGTGTAAATACCTATATACGTTTCATCCAACAGTAACGTGGAATTATCATTGGGAAAACAGTGAGAGAAACAAAAAAAACTACACCAAAGTGAAACAAATAGGGCAAAATTTATGAACTGTGAAGCAGACAGGCCAACTCTAAGGGCCACATGTATGAAAACTGTCTAGGTCTAGGTCTAAAATTCACTTTGTTGCCCATAGCAACCAATCAGAGCGCCCCTTTAATTTGTACAGAGCACTATTTGAAAAGAACCCCCCCCGAAGCCCTAAGTGAAGGGGCAACATGAGTTTGGGAGGGGGGAATCTAGAGCTCCCTTATAGTCTGGGAGTTTTTGGCTGTATAGCTGATGGTTTCAGTGTATGCATAGTATATTTATTGTAAGTAATGTTGAGCTAAGGGGATAGGTTTTGAGAGGGCAGCTTGTAGTCCCTGCATTGTGCTTAGGCTCCTGTCTGTGTAGTTATAGTTATGAGCAGGGGGAGTTGTGTTATGAGAGGGCGGAGTGTGTGAATGGGGAAGAGTTACTGTGAGGAGGGTGTGGTTTAGGTATAGATATAACTTCTGGTCTTCTCTTTCTACTTCCTCTTTCTCTCACCAAGAAGCAAGAAAAGATGTGTACAATGCACAGTGACCCATTCACATCACACAGGAGCACAGGAGGGGGTTTCACTCACCTCATACAAGATACAGTAGTATCTTGATAGGTGCCAAAAATATCTTTTATTATCCGAATACATTACAGATACGTGTTTTTTGCACTTTTGCCCAGTCCAGATTTGTTGATAGAGCCACCTTGCAGTTAAAGTTGAATCCAGCAATTGTGCAGTTACCACTGGTGAATTGATAGGTGCCAAAAAATACCTTTTGTTATCCGAATACATTACAGACACGTGTTTTTTCACTTTGGCGCACTACAGCTTTGTTCATTGAGGCACCTTGCACTTAAATTTGAATACATCAATTTTTTAGTCACCACAGGTGAATTTATAGGTGCCAAAAAATACCTTTTATTATTCGAATGCATTTCAGATACGTGTTTTTTCACTTTGGCGCAGGCCTGTTTTGTTGATAGATCTACTTTGCAGTTAAATTTGAATACAGCAATTTTGTAGTCACCACAGGTGAGTTGATAGGTGCCAAAAAATACCTTTTATTATCCGAATACATTCCAGATACGTGTTTTTTGCACTTTTGCCAGTCCAGAATTTGTTTGATAGAGCCACCTTGCAGTTAAATTTGAATCCAGCAATTGTGTAGTTACCACAGGTGAATTGATAGGTGCCAAAAAATACCTTTTATTATATGAATACATTACAGATACGTGTTTTTTGACTTTGGCGCACTACAGCTTTGTTCATTGAGGCACCTTGCTTTTTAAATGTGAATACGCAATTTTTTAGTACAAGGGAATTAAAAAGGGCCCAAAAAAATACCTTGTATTATCCGAAAAAAAATTTCAGATACTGTTTTTTTACTTTGGCCACTACAGCTTTGTTCATTGAGGACCTTGCCTTTAATGTGAATGCAGCAATTTTGTAGTACCACATGAATTGAAGGTGCCAAAAAAACCTTGTTTATCGAATACATTTCAGTACGTGTTTTTTCACTTTGGCGCGGGCCCAGCTTTTTTGTAGATTACTTTGCAGTTATATTTGAACCCAGCAATTTTATTTTGTTTTTTGAGGGATTTGAAAATAGTGTGTTTTGCCGTTTTTTAATAAGAGCTTTCCAAAATTTTCCCATCCCTTTTTAAATTTGTATATTTTGAACTGGGGAAAATTCAGGTGGTAAGCGAGCAAGAGGGGGTGGACAGGAGGTTTGAGGTAGAGAAAAGGTGCCCCTTTCCCAGTGCTGGGAAAACCGCATGCCAGGGATCATCAGTTGCAGGCCTAGGCCTGTCATCGCTGGGCGGGCCCCCTGTAAATTCGTAACGAACAGGTCGCCAATCTATCCTTTGGGGTTTTATGCAACCTGCATCCGCAGTTTACCTCCTCGTTCCCAGTATAAGCCCCGATTCCTTCCAAAACTGAAGCAGCCAAATGTAATCGTTTTTCCCCCCCAAATGTGGTAATCCTTTTTTTGAAGCCCTCTTTGATGACAAAATGGGGTTTGGGGGTCGAAGGCTGTTAAAAGATCAAGGGCCAAAGGTTGATTTTCTAGCTCTGACGCCAGTAAGAGCATCAGAGGAAGGAAGGAGCTGGTCAATCGTCAAAAATTCGGGGGCGGTCGGCAAGTTTTTGCAGTCCCTCTTGCTTGAAAGCCCGCGCTCCTGGATGGAATGTCGGGGACGACGAAGCACCTTGTTGATGATGATGTGCGGCTTGCGGTTTCAACGTGGTTTTTTCAGAAAAAATTTTGCTTTTTGAGCGTTATCACTGGACGAGGGGGAAGACGATGGGGTAGTGTGTAGGGATCCCCCTAAAAAAAGGGAAGGGGGGCGGTGCAGAAGTCCGCTGATTGTTTCCGCCAGCCAGGTCAGTGAAAAACCCCATCTCGTTTCCCCGTCAAAAAGGCCCCGGGACATTCAAGCGGGCCCCTTATTTGACAAGCTTGATTCCCCCAGCGATGTTCTTATGCCCCCCTTTGCCGTAACGCATAAGTAGGGGAAAGAACCTTAAGGGGTTTAACCCACCCCAACATGTCTGGTCAATTCGCGAATGATGAGTTGAAATGGAGGAAAACCCCTTGGGCCCAAAAAAGGCCCCCGATGAGCGGGCCTCCAACCCTGTCAAAACCTCTGTTCGTCCCCCTCCCCCGCCACCCCCCAAAGCTTTTCCTCAGATTCCCATATCTCTCGAGCATGTAGGGATCACCCTCCGCTTACCCTCCACCGTGCCGAGTAACCAGCCCCACAGGGGACCATCCCCCCCTTCTCCTTCCCCCAGTTTAAAAAAATGCACGCCGTACGCGGCCAGTTAGCCCCGCCTTCGGTTTTCCAGGTTTGGGAGAAGAAGAAACACTTTAACCCAAACCCCCAAAAGCCAAAACCCGGAATGTCGCATTGCCAGGTTTTTGGCCTTTGGAATGTTGCCTTTCGTTGGTGGACAATGGGTTCCCCAAATGGCAATTGCCTGCCCCCATACCGATGCGAGAGGCATTTCTTTGCCAGAAAATGCCGTTCCTCCCCGGGCCCACCCAGTTTCATCTAAAATTTAAAGCGCGTTGTCTGCATCGTGTGGGGAAAAGGGCCATTCCCCCCCGAACATGGACTAGTAAGCCGGCCAAAGGCGTTTTATATCTTGTGACGCTCACGGGGTGGTGGGTGGATGTCCTGGGGGTGCGGTGGCTTCAGGTCGGCGCCGCTCTTAAAACGCGGGGGGGTGTGGGTTCTTTCCCAAGGTCCTCTGGTGGCATCAGTGCCCCGGAAAACCCAGGCCGTGTTAAAATTAATCGTCTTGGGCCCCATCCAACACAGGTCAGGAGGTGGAGGCTCTCCGAAAGGGGCCCGAGTGTGGTGGGTGCAAGACTTTGTGCCAGGCAAGGTGGTGTGCGAAAAACGGGGAAATCTGGGGGCCCCCCTTTAAGATGGTAGGTGGGCAAATCCTTGCCTGGCACATGTCATGAACCTTGTGTCCAAAAAATTTCTAAATAGTCCCGGGGTCTGGACTGCCTGCTGGGAAAGGTCGAAGTCTAAGTTCGCATTCCGCCGTTCGCACCTGCCATGTCCGCCTGGCTAGTTGGCGTCGCTCGGCCCCCCCGTAACCGTCTATTGTTGACGGGGCAACCGCGGAAATTCCACCCCCAAAAGCCCCGCGTTTGTGGCAGCAGGCAATGCCATTACGAGTCAAAGTGACACATGGATGACGAGCGGTGCGAACCTCGGGGTTTTGGCCCACCAGGCTGGGGGAGGTGAAAGAGCTTGCCCATCCTTGCCAGTTTTGAAAAAGCCAAAAAAAATGGTCAGTCCGGCGATGCCCTTGTGCAGAGAAAATTGTGGTGTTTAGTTCGGGAAAAGTTGTTGGACACTCGAAAAAAAGGTCCCCGCGAGGAGGGGAGACGGACACAGATGCGGAACTGGGCCTTTCTTCCGTAAAATCCTGGCCCGACAGTTTTCAATTTTATCGGTTTTCATTAGGCAGTGGTTCGGGGCCCAGGGTGTGAAAAGGGGGATCAGTTCGGGTGCTTTCCCCAAAAAGGCAAGTCGGGCTGTGTTAAAGGGTGTGCCGGAGGCAGGGAGGGGAGGGTTTCCTAGACACTGATGTTACCGACGTCCATGCCTTGGAAAGAGGTTGGTGCGAATTTGAGGCGGAGGAGGAAAAGAGGAAGTTAGTTTGTTGTGCCCCTCGACCCCGAGGGTTGGGAAAAAAGGCTCCCTCTTCCAAGAGTGCTTGGGGTGCTCCCTTTTCATCCAACATGATCCCCGATTAAGGCCATCAAAAAAGAACAAAGTTCTGGGTGGCCCCCTTGGATCCCGGTAAAACCAAAATCAGCATTTCCTTCAAACCCCCCCCAAATGAAGACAAAGCGGAAATGGGCCTTGTATTGATCAAATGGAGAATTGTTGGGCTGTTTTAGTTCTTCAAATGTCCGGGTGGAAAAACGCCAGCGACCCTAAAACAGTAGGTGATAAGAGCGGGGGAGCGCGCAGGAAGGTGGCAGAAAACCTAAAGGGTGACCTCGGCAAATCTTTATTTACCACCCACCAACCAGAATGGGGCACCATCAACACCAGAAACAGCTTAAGATCATGGTTCACGACTATCTGCGTCTAAAAAACGTGTTTTTGTTGTGTTCCGGACCAAAAAGCTTTGGGTATCCAAAATGGCAAAGGCCCGGGGCTCGCCCCGCCATAGTGGTGTTGTCCTGCCAGCAGCCGCTCATTTTACGGAACTTAGCACAGCGGGGAGTCATCAGACAAACGCATGGCTTTCCCCCTGTAATGTGGATCGTTTTACTTTACAAGATGAATCGGAGGGTCTCTGATGATGTTGTGGCCCCAATTGCCCCAGGTACGTTAGTTGCTGGGGCCTTCACATTCCTCTCAAAATGAAAGGTCCTTTGAAAAATTTTTTTTTTAAAAAGTTTTTTTTTACGCAATTTTTATTTCAGTTCCCAACCCGTTCTTTTGTGGTTTTTTGGGGGTAGTTGTAAAGAACCCAAATTCAGACAAAAAAACCTTTCATTTATATTTCTCTTTAGAAAATTTTTGCTTGTCTGGTTTTGCGGTCTGTTGCCTCACAATTTTTCGTGGTGAGAAGTTTTTTTATAAATTTTTTGGGGTCAGTTGCTGTGAGATCAGCAATGTTTTGGTCCCTTTGGGGAAAAGAAATGTGGTTTTAAATGGATTTCTTCACATTTTTTTAAAAGTGGCGAGAAGTCATTTATAAATTTTTTTGGGGTTTTCTGTTTGAAATGCAGCAAAACTACGGTCCTATTCTAAAAAATGTTGTTTTAATAGACATTTGTTCTTCAAATTTTCAAAAGTGGTAAATCGGGGCTGTTTTTAATTTTTGGGGGCAATTTGCTGTGCATGCAGCTTATACAGGTCCCATTTTAAAAATGTTGCTTTAAAGACATTTGTTTTAAATTGTCAAGAGTGGGTAAGGGTGATTGTGCTGTCAGAAACGGAAAAGGTAGGAAACTGTTTAAAGGACACATATTGAAAAAAGACTTTTTTTTGCAAGATCTTTAACATTGCTACCAAAAATTTTATTGAGACAACCCCTTTAATATAATTAAAAAAAAGAGAAACAAAGAAATGGTGGGATTCCATCCTATTTTAAAAATGTGTTTTATAGAATTAAATTACTAAAAAAACTTTAATGTACAAAATAGCTGTTAAAAAAATTCCTCTGAATTTTATAAGGGAGGTACAGGAAAAAATTGACCCGATGTAGGTTTTTCAGGGAATGGAGTTTTGGAGCCGGGGGCAGAGAAAAAGTACAGAGCCCCTTTCCTCCCGCACGTTTAGTAAAATGAGAAAAAAAATGCCAAGAAAAAGGGCCAAAAGGGTGTAACAGGGGCGTTAACCACCAGTATTTTCCGTAAGCTCAAATTTGGCCGCACTTTTACGGGGGGACAAGCCTACCCCCGGTTTGACTGTTTTCTGAGGAAGGTGGAGTTCTCCACTTCGCTTCCCCAATCTGCTTCAGACGAAATTTTCGTTGCTGCGTATCAGGAATTTTAACCCGGTGTTAATAGATGACGGTGCCAGCCTTTGCTCTCACCGCACCACTGTAACTCCGGCCCTGGGCATGCTGTGGCACAGGAAGGGTTTGTCAATGCGTTCAACTAAAAAAGGTGGTTGAAAAAACCCCCTTTTTCCGGCACTTTTTAATTGGGGGTCGACAGGTTTAATGGGATATGCTGTCCAGGACGGTATAGTAATGTCCGTTCAACTAAATTTGGTGGTTTAAAGATCCCTTTTTTCCGGGATTTTTAATCTTGGGGTCAGACGGTTTTTTTGGTATACTGCGGTCCGGGGCAGTTCTAGTCAATGCCAGTGAAACTAAATGGTGGTTGAAAAAAACTCCTTTTTCCCCGGATTTTTTAATCTGGGGGGCATGCAGGTTTGGGGCTCATGCTGTAGCCCCGGCAGGTATTGTTAATGTCCACTTCAACTAAAAGGGGGGTTGAAAAAACTACTTTTTCGGCATTTTTAATCTTTGGGTCGAAGGTTTTAAAGGGGCATGTGTGGTCCAGGACAGGGTTTGGGCAATGTCCCGTTAAACTAAAAAAGGGGGTTGAAAGTCCTTTTTCCCGGGATTTTTAATCTGGGGGGGCAGAAGGTTTTAAAGGTATCTGTGGCCAGGCAGGGGGCAGTATATGTCCAGTGAAACTAAAAAGGTGGTTGAAAGATCCTTTTTTCCCGGATTTTTTAAATCTGGGGGTCAGAGGTTTGGGGTCATGCTGTAGCCCCGAATAGTTATAGTTATGTCGTTCAACAAAATGTTGGTTTAAAGATACTTTTTTGGCCTTTTTTTTTTGGGTTGACGGTTTAACGGCATGCTGCGGTCCCGGAAAAGGGTTTGTCAAAATTTTTCCCGTTCAAAATAAAATGGGGGTTCAAAGATACTTTTTCCCGGGACTTTTTTTAATTGTTGGTATGCAGGTTTTTAGGGTCTGCTACGTTCCAGGAAGGGATATTCAATGTCCAATTCAAGTAAAATGAGGTTCAAATAATAGCCCTTTTGGAACTTTTTAATTTTTTGGGGGGGATGCGGTTTTGGGTCTGCTGTGTCAAGCAGGATTGTAATGGTGGTGACTTTTTTTCTGTGGCTTTTATAGCCTAAGTGTTGTGCCTACGATGTAGCAGGTATCCTTTTTATGTTGTGGCTGTTAATTTTAGCTTTTCCGCCCCTGTTTGGGTGTAAGAAGAAGGTGTTTTTGCTTCCCAAGGGCTTTAATGGTCTCGGAGATACGATAGATATCGGAAAAAAAAATTTTCGATGGTGGCGACTATGAATGCCCCTGTCGATACCCAACGTAAACGTCAAAAAACTAGTGGTCTGTTATTGTTGTGTATGCTCATGCTCCTCTCATGGTTTTCACTAGGACAAGGCTATCAGCTTGGCTATCACAGGGAGACTTGTATCAGCTATACAGCTCTGTTACGAATCAGAAGAACAGGTAGCATCAAGATGGTGCTGGCCTACATCTAGCAATGCAATCGATTTCCAGGCACAGAATGGCACCCTGACTGCGCCTTGTCATTCAGCGATTATGGACGTCAAGAGAGTAACAGCAAGCCAATGTGTACCACAGTGGGACGACTCTGTTTTAATTGGGGGATTGTTTTCCAGAGCACAGTGTTGGTCTCTCTTAATGGTGTCCTTGGGTCTGGTGATAACGGCCAAGGGCTGGAGAGGAATCTGGGTGCCCTTGATTCCAATCTGCGCGGTTTGGGTTGAAAGTTATGAGGTTAACTAAAGTGACTGGACAATGCTTTAGGAATGTCAGGCGCAAGGTTGTACATACTTTCTCTTTACTCTTTCTATAAGCTGGACAGACGTGGGTTGGTTTATTGTAGGGCTCCATCTATCTGTCATGACTGTTTAATAGCTTGTTGCTAATGGTGATATTACATAGTTACATAGTTTACAGTCATAGCTTGAGACTGAAGTACTTTTTCTTTGGGTACTTTATGCAATTAATGTTTTGTTGTTAGTAACCCTGACCTACAAGGCTCTCCATAACCTCTCCCCTCCATACATCTCTGCCCTAATTTCCAGATACCTCCCCTCACGCAATCTCCGCTCCTCACAGGACCTTCTCCTCTGCTCCCCTCTCATCAGCTCCTCACATAACCGTCTCCAAGACTTCTCCCGTGCTTCACCCACACTCTGGAACTCCTTAACCCAAAACATCAGACTCTCCCCAACTTTCACCAGTTTCAAAAGCAACCTGAAAACCCATCTCTTCAGGATAGCCTACAACCCACACTAACCCCACCACCACTACACCGGCCCAAAAACATGTCCGCCCCACACCTTCTGTCTCTCCCCTTCTTCCTTGTAGATTGTAAGCCCTCGTGGGCAGGGTCCTCTTTCCTCTCTGTTTCAGTTACTAGTCATTTTGTCACCATTGTATTTGTTCAATATTTGTTATGTATGTAATTCCCCTTAAATGTACAGCGCCCTGGAATTAATGGCGATCTAAAATAAATAATAATAATAATAATAATAGTAGGTCATGGCTTAGGATGCATAGTATAGCTGCTTGGTGTTATGAGGCGCATGTTGGTTCTTGGGCTTACCCGAAAGTGTATGCTTTCTGGAGTCAGAAATATCCCTTGTTCTATTGCTGGGAAAGATCCTGGGGGCATTGTAGGATGGAAAGTGTAACCAATACTGACTGATTCAGGATAGTTTAGAGTTTTTAACTTAGTGGGGTAAATATTAAATGATAGCTTGATGATCAGTCATTGTGAGGTAGTGTTTCGAGATTCACATACATGCGCCCCAAGTTATGATTCTCTGTTGTTAGGTCCTATTACGGCTCCCCCTAATTGGGTTAAAGCTACAGCTGTTTCACTTGAGCTATTGGATCCTTGAGCTAATGGATCAGCAGCCCCAATAAGTAGACTGGGCTTATACAATTTTACTTACCCTTCATATGTTCATGGATTTGTCTTTTTAGGTCATGGAAAGTGACTTTTGTAGGTAGCTTTCCGGGGCAGATACAAATTGCTAGTGGTCATTTTGTGACTTTGAAGATTAGGGCAGATTTGGTGGGGGTCGAGCCCTTTAAGGTGTCAAAGGACTGTCCTGTGGCGGTTCAGGAGTCAGGTGGAAGTTGCAGGTCAAGTTATGGTGGACTAATTTTAACTAATAGAGGATGTTAAATCTCATGGTGTGATGAGGCTGAGCTTTGGAAGTGGCCAGCCTTAAGGATGGTATAATGGTAATGGCATCCAGGGATGGGCATGGTGGTTAAGCAGGAGTGAGGATCTTCAGTAGGTCATTGGTGCCCCTAAACTGTACTGGCTCTGCTAGAATGGCAAGCCAGAGCGTGCCGCCTCTTTATTGCTGTCTGGCCGGGTACTGCATGTCAGACAGCTGGGAATATCACACAATTGTCTAGCACTCCACCTGACTCCTTCCATGTTTGTTGTACTTATATGGTTTGAATAAAGCTGTGGCCATTTGACACCAAAGGAGAACATGTTTGTGCATTTATTCTTGGGTTTAAACTGGGTACTAGTTAGAGCGGGGGTTCATCCCATATCCAAAAGTCATGAGAAGGGTGCTCTGATTGGTTGCTATGGGCAATGAAGTGAATTTTAGACCTAGACAGTTTTCATACATGTGGCCCTAAATAGCTTAAAAGCAGTGTAGAATGCACCAGTATGTTCAAACCTGTCCTTCTGAAGTTTATACATTTGGCGCATCGTAGGTGTAATCCTGCCGCACATTCTATCTGTGATGCTTAGTAAAAATGTGGAAAAGACTCCACAGAATTCGTGACAGCTCGGGCCATGCTTTCTGATGTTAATTATAAAACTATATTAAATAAAATAATTTCCCAAAAATATCAAATTAATATAAAATTATATCATATAAAATCAATGCCTAATTAGATAATATAACATTTATTGACAGTTAAATAATATAAAATTTGTATTAAATTATATAATTGATAATACCAGCAGCTACCATAAATTCTGTTATTATAGTATTATCAGTGATAACGGCAACTTTGGTCTTAGGCACACCACTTTTAACTTGGTCTAGCTGTTCAAACTGTTATGTGCCTACTTTGGGCATCCCACATTCATAAACGTGTGTTCACATGGCATTTTTGGATCTGTTTTGGATCCAAAAATCGCATCCAAAAACGCAGCAGTGATCGGATCCTAAATGGATCCAACACATAGCTGCGTATTTGGATGCGTGTTGGATGCAGCAGGATCGCACCCTATAGTTTTAAATAGGGCTCCTGCTGCGTCTTCCGGACCAAGAATTGATATATCAGTTCTTGGAACGGATCCAAAAGATGCAATGAGACACGCATCGGCGATCACTCGTGTGAATACCAATGTACCACTGCATGTTTCAAAGTAAAAGCAATGTAGATCACATTGCTCATTGTTAGATTTGTGTTCGGGTCCGTTTAGGGTCCAACAGATGGATCTAAACACGTATCTAAAAACGTATGTTCACACGGACTCAACACGCTGTGTGAACATACCCTAATCCTACAACTTGTGTGTGATGCCCCAATCTTTGGCACATTACAAAGTGTTGGGGCAGGGCGCCAACTGCGCCAACATTTGGAGTGTGACAGTTCGTATACCTATAGAACAGGGCTACGACAGCTTTTTGGAGCAAAGTATGCAAGAATACTAGCGCAGTCCCGTTCATACATGTCGCCTATAGTCTCACTCTATGGGTTTCACTTTTTTTGTTTTTCTCACTGTTTTCCCACTGATGATTCCACATTACTGTTGGATGAAATAATTATGGATATTTACACAGGGTAAGGACCAGAGCTAGGTTAGGTTCTTTACTTTTGGGGTCGCCCTTTTCGGGGCATTATATATTTGCCTGCTGCTTGACCTGACCATTGCTCAGAACTTTATTTGATTGAATGCTACCCTCATATTAGGCCTTATGACAATAAGCCAACTCTTATCACCCATACTGTCTTTTCAAGCTACTAATCCTCCCCGGGACAGAACAGACATTTCCACTCATCCCCTCTGTCAACTATCCATGGCAATCAGCGACTGCAAGACAATCCCTCCCATGCATTTGAATGTGCAGATAACTACCTGAATGAGTTACTGCTCTGCAAAATTTAGGGTAGCGTGCTGATTGAAGTTACACCTATAGCACAAAGACATTGCTAATCTAAAAACGTAGAACATGTTCTATAATCCACCAGAAACTGGTGGATTATAGTCCTGTTCAGTGTGGGCCGGTCAAAATCCGACCGCAAAATCCACGCAAAAAAGCAAAACAAGGCAAAAAACTAAAAACAATAGTAAAATACTGGTTGGATTCAATTACAGAATCTTACAGTATTATACTTTTGCTGTGTGCATGAAGCCTCAGTGTTGGTCACTAGTACCTGGGACACCTGGATCTTTGCAACATAAGTAATGGTTGAGTGCTTCTAATGACAATGAATAGTGGAAATCTTTAAGCTAAAAATATTGTCCTCTGAATAGAAAGACATCAATTTACTATGTTTTTCTCTATGACTCAGTTAAACTGAACAATTTTGCTGCATAAAAGAGAACCCATTATGCTCATTTCAGACGACGCATACCTTCATGTACGGTACATTCTGTTCCCTCTGACTTTCTTGTGTCAGTAAATTAATATATCTCAAGACTAAAAGGCAACATACAATTATTCTGAGCTATTATAACCTAGGGAATGTATTTTTAACCTGTGCATTAACTAAACAAAGAAGCTCTATAGAAAAAGCAAACCTTTAATGGTGCGATTTGATAGATTTTTTTTTTTTTGTTATGAAACTGTTGATTTTTTGTATCTGTTGAAGTACAAAATATCTAATAAAAATTGTGACTGGTCCATATCCACAGAATTAGCTCATCTGAAATATCTCCTTTTATTTTTGTAACTGGTTGTAAGATTGGGCTGTCATCTATCTATCTATCTATCTATCTATCTATCTATCTATCTATCTATCTATCTATCTATCTGTCTCATACTGTATCTATTTATCCATCTATCTCAAATACATACATGGACACAGTTGAAACTATTCCATGAAAGGGAATGTGACATCAGAAAATAACCTATTGTTTAAGTTATGTTTTTATGCTAAACATATTTTTTTTTACAAATATTTGGTTATTTTTTTTAATTTTCATACCATTAAACCTATTAATAGTCTGACACTTCCAGTTCTGCATAGAAAACTTTTCAGCAGTCTCCCCATTATCAGCACAGGCAGGACTACACTGAAAGGTGACAGCAATGTGTATAGATAATACAGGATCCACCATTCACTATAAAAGATACTTATAGCTCCCCACGCTTTCCCTCCTTGTACATTGACTTCTTCCCAGGTCACAGAGCATGCCTAGAAAACTCTCCTATAGAAGTCAATGGGTCTGCTCCTGTTCATAGGCTCCTATGTCCATTAAGTTGCTGTAAACCATCTCTCTAAACGCTGTTAAAAGCAGCTTAGGCAAGATGGTTGTCCACCTAATCATATACAGAAAACAGAAATAAAAGAATCTACAATCAGAAAATAAAAATGGTGGAGAAGAAAAAATATGTATCAGAATCTGGTTTTAATTAGTAAAAAAAATTAAAAAAATGGAAAAATCACAATGATAAATAAAATAACTTGAAACTGTTAAAAGTAATAACATTTTTAAATTTAGTTAAAAAAAATCAACTAATGAAAATCAGACATTGTATATCAATTGTGGTTCAATAAAAAAATTAGACAAAAAAACCTAATTAGACTTTCCAGGACAAAAAGAATATTACCACTAAAAAAGACTGAAAATAATTTGATCATAGGGAAATGCTAAACTAAAGTGTGTCCTGTCGTAAGCATCACAGGTCTCTTCAAATTTGTAATCAGTCAGTCTGCATATTTAAAGGATGAAAAGTAGCCACTGTGTTGTTTGGTACTATGCTGTCTACCACACTGATTATGGACCAAACAAAGCTAAGGAGAGTTGTCTCTGGACATTAGAAAGAAGAAAATTATAGACAAACAGGTCAATAGGTAAAGACTATACAAACAGCACCAAACAGCCTGATGTTCCTGTTACTACAGCTGAACATATTTTTCAGAGGTTTAAGCACTATGGGACTGTAGCCAACCTCCCTGGTCGTAGCTGCAAGAGGAAAACTGATGATAAATTGAAGAGATGGATGATATGAATTGTAACCAAAGTGCCCAGAACAACTTCCATAGAAATTAGTGGTGAACTCTGAGGTCAATGTCCATTAGTGTCAGACTGGAATTTGCTAAAAATGCATATTGATAAGCCACAAAGTTTCTGGGACAATGTGTTTTGGACAGATGAGAAAACTGGAGCTTTTTGGCAGGTAGCATCAGCTCTATGTTCACAGATGCAAAAATGAGATCTATAAAGAAAAGGACACTGTACCTACTGTCAAACATGGATGAGGCTTGTGCATGTTCTGGGGCTGCTCTGCTGCATCTGTTACATGATGTCTTGAATCTGTGTAGGGTACAATAAAATATGCAGACTATCAGGGCATTCTGAAGCAAAACATGCTGTCCAGTGTGAATAAGCTTTATCGCAATTGCAGGTCATGGGTCTTCCAACAGGAAAGTGACCCAAAACACACTACTAAAAACATCCAAAAATGGCGAGAAAAGCATTGGACTATTCTGAAGTGGCTTCTATGAGCCCTGATCTAAATCCTACTAAACATCTATGGTAGGAGCTGAAACCTACATTGTGAAAATGGTATCTTCACACCTGAGACAGCCGGGGCAGATCATGAGGAGTGGGCTAAATACCAGTGGATGGCAAAGGTCTTATTGAGAGTTATAGGAATCAATTGTTTGCAGTAGTTGTCTCAAAAGATTGTGCAACAAAATATTAGATAAAAGGTGCTATAATTTATTGCCTCAGTTTGTTTTTACATTTGTTTTGGTTAAACCACAATTCAAAAGCAATGTCTGATTTTCATAGCTGATTTTTAGTAAATTTACATTTATTACTACTTTTGTCAATTTCTAGTTATTTCATTGACCATTGTGTGCTTTTCTTTCTTTAACACAAGGGTATCAACAATTTTGGTCGTGTGTGTTTCTCTCTCTCTCTCTCTCTCTCTCTCTCTCTATCTATATCTATTTATTCATTAATCCTACAAATCTCTCTATATATCTATTTGTTTGTTTATTAGGGTATGTTCGTACTGCGTTTTTTCAATCCAAAAAACGGATTGAAAAGTGCTGCATAAAACGTGTTTGTATGCATTTTCTGTACAGCAGGATTGCACCCTATAGTTTTAAATAGGGCGTCTGCTGTGTAAAACGGATCAAGAATTGACATGTCAATTCTTTGAATTTATCTGAAGGACGCATTAGAAAGACGCATGTAAAACACGTATCATCACTCGTCTGAACACCATTGCGTGTTTTACATTGAAACTAATGTAAATCACACTGCACATTGTTAGATGCATGTTTGAGTCCATTTTGGGTCCGAAACAGGGATCCAAACACGCATCTAAAAAACATCATGTGAACATCCCTTTATACTGAGCTTTCAGACATTACTTTTTCGCCATTGAGGACAGGAGGTTACATAGGAATTTCTGGGTTCCATACAGCCAAAGTGTCTGCCTCTCCCCGTCTTTGTCCCCCAACCTCCTCCAGAAAAAAGAAAAATCTTGGGGTGAACAGGGAAAAAAAACACAACTGGCCATCATTTTTTGGGGGGTTTAGTTCTCTTTTCAATTTACTATTGTATTTAAATGAAAAGCTATTTTTATTTTGGGGGTTGAAAGTCTCCCAATACTATTTTTATTTATGGGGAAATGAATGAATGGGGCGCACAGATTTTGGCATAATGCCTGACAAACAGACTGTTGTAGCACCTTTAACCGACAATTTTAAAAACGGCCCTTTCGCGAAAAACTGCCGCATGTCTGAAATTCTCAATACTTTTCTTTGCGCCAATCCTAAGAGGGCGTGTCAAGTCACATTCATAATACTAGGCACATTTATGAATGTGGCTTGACAGAATATGGCACAAGTGTTGGACTATCCATGAAAATTTTTAAAAGTGGCGGGGCTGACCCCCAAATTGCGAAAAACACTTATAATTGCCAATAGGCCAAAAAATTATAATTATTTTCCAACTAATGCCACTGAAGTAATAAAAACTGACTTATAATAATTATTAAAATATATAATGTTATGTCATATAAAATTAAATAGAATAAATATGATATAAATATATAAAATATAAAATTTATATAAAATTAATATTAAATTATATAATATAGAAATATTAAACCAATACAGAATCTATAATAAATCCCATTCTCAATCTGCTATTGACAGAATTATAGTAGTATTATCTATGATTACAAACATGTCACAGCTGGCTAGAAATAAAAAAAATCTCTTAAATAATATCTGTAAATAGAAACTATCGTAGTGATCTTTGTTGGCGCACCAGAGGTCCCAGTGAGACCTCGGGTGTCGGATTCTTCTTTATGTAGAATATAGGCTGAGAGCAGAAAAGAACAATTGAAACAGTGATCAATATCTGATTTAATTTTTTTTTTATTTTATTTAGAAAAAAAGGAGCAAAATTTTACTGTTCACATAATTAATTTTTCATTACAGTTATACATAATAAACCTTTATTGCTATACAAACAGAGCTACTGTTTAACATCGCAAGAGCCAATTAATCCATTAATGTCAGTCATACTTAATTTTTTTCTCTTTCTATACACGTCACAATGTTAAATCTTGATCTTGTGGTTAAAATGTTACAAGTTAAAAAAAACTATTGGTGTCAATCACAATTAAGAATTGTTACTTGTGTATCCTAATGGTTTTTTATACACTGCTCTAAAGAGAATAATGCACAGTTAATTTATTTGTATTTCAAATAAAAAAAATTATTATTTGAATGACACAATTTCATTTATCTTTTTACACTTTAAGTTTTTTCATTCAAATTTTTCTATATTTTGTTTTTCATAAATGATTTTTGTTGAAATTTGTTTTCCTGCTTTCAGCCTATATTCTATATACGGCAGTAGCCGACACCCGAGGTCTCGCCAAGCAACATCACTACCATACTTTATATTCAATTAGGTAATATATTACCTCATGCACCACTTATGATGCAACACATTTATGAATGGTTGTGCAACACTCTCATACCTACTATCTGAAACATGGAGGAGCGCAAGGTCTCTAACGTCCACCAGCTTTGTGATGTCATCATGGAGGAGTTGAAAAGATTTCCAGTGGCTACAACCTATGAAGTTCTAGTGACCTCCATGCCCAAGAGAATTAAGGCGGTGCAGGAAAATAATGGTGACCACACAAAATATGGAGACTTTGGGCACAATTTGTCCACTTTCACTTAGAGTTGTACTCAATTTTGTTGCCAGCAGTTAAGACATTGATCTCTGTGTTTTGAGTTATTTTGAGGGCACACCAAATGTACACTCTTATACAAGCTGTACACTGACTACTTTACATCAAAGTTATCAAAGTGTAATATTTTCAGTTTCCTCCCATAAAAAGATATCATACAATATTTACAAAAATGTGAGGGGTGTACTTACTTTTGTGAGATACTAGCGATAGATAGTTTATATTACATTAGATTAGGAGACACAAAACCCTTAAAAGGCATTACCAGATTTTTTTCCTTTAAATCCAGCACAGCTGCTTTCATTCCCCATCGTATGAATGAAATATTTTTGTACAGTATATCATATTCAGTGTTACTGTATCATAGTATATGTCCATATATTAATAGCAGATATACTATATCATCACAGAAACCACATAATTAACACATAAAACACATGTATAAAGCTGTTGTTAGATTAAGTGAAGTACAATTCTAAGTAAACTGTAAGCACACGGAGGGGAAGTAACCTATGGTTATCATCACAGTGAATGCAGATGTAATTGGGCTCGGAGGTCTCCCCTCTCTCCCTCTTCCTCACTTCCAGGCAACTTTGACTTTAGTATAAAAAAAATCTTAGAAGAAATCTGTAGGAGAGAAGGAGCGGAGCAGACTTATGTGTGTACATCAGGGATTTTGTTCTATCCCTTTAATTGATTTCTAAATTGCTTTTAAATACTAGAAGCCTGGTAATTCAACATAATGTTAGTTGCACTAGGGTGGTTCACTGTCTATCCAGACCCCACTTGAAGAGAAAGACAATTTGCTTCTCTCTGCAATTTAGTCAGCATTTATTTAATCTACAACTGCAAGCGAAACCTATGTAACACAATTAAACAGTTCAGGCGCTGAGGCTTCCAAGTTCATCAGTAATCGGGACCTGTACTTTAACTCCGTTTATTTCACATAAACCAAAAGGGCAACATGTATGATTTTTGGCCATTTTTTTGCGCTCATGAGTAGTGTAGAATGCGTCTGAATCTATGAACCTGTTCTACTGTGGGTCATAGATTTAGGGCTTTCTAGCTACAAAGTGACAATTCAGGCTCAGGTAAACCACTTTTAAAGTGCTCTACCTGTTCCAGCAGTAATGCGCATAGATTTGCTGTACTGAAGCTATAAATGTGTAGCTTCATACGGTTGTAGTACGACACGCTTCCAGTGTGCCCCCCGATCTCAGGCGCATTACAAAGTGCTGCGGGCGCTCTGTAATGTGCCAGATATTGAGGTGCGCCTGATTAAAAATCTAGTGAACAGGGTTGCACCAGTTTTCAGGCTGAAAAGACGCCAGATTTGTCATCCAACCTATCTATCCTTGATCGAGAAAAATAGTCCTAAAACCAGAATACAGGTAAATCACCGTGAGGGGGGATGCCATATTCAGCATTTTTTTTAAATTGTCTTTAGGAATATTAAGACACCTGTAAATCAAATTATGGGATACGTAAATTTTTTTTTTATGTTTTTTTATTTTTCTTGTTTGCTAGAGTGGATGAACAAAAAAAAAATGCAGTTCTGACATAGTTACAATTCTTTTCCTTTTGTTGCAGTCACAGTGTGGATTAAATGACATTAATTTTATGGATTGGATTGTTACGAGCATAATGATACCTATTTTTATTTTACAAAATGAAACATTTTGGGAAACAGGAGTTATGGGTTTTTTAATTCAGTTTATTATTTATATGTTCAATCTTTTTTTTAACGGTTTTGTTCAGTTCCCATTTTTAACGTCTCATATGGTACAGAGCCTGTCAAATATTTAAAAAAAAAAACAACACAATACTCACCTGTATCCTGACATTTGCATGTCCCAGTCCTCTCCCTGGGTCTTGTGTTGTATTCTGGCTGCAGCCAAATGGAACATCACAGATTCTGCCTCTGATTCAATCTGAATGGTGATGTTGGTCAATGCTCCGAGTCCAATGCAGCCAATCAGATGTTGATGTTCCATTTGGCAGCAGTTGGAAGATATCAGAAAACCCAGGGAGATGATTCGTTAAAATGGTGCTGTTGCGGAATCTCATGTAACTGCTACAGCCAATCAGATGGTAACATTCTGTTTGGCAGAAGTCAGAAGACAATAGAAGTCCTGGAGAGAGGACAGGGAGATGGACTGCTGAAACTGTGACATAAAACAATGTCAAGTGACCCCTGAAACCTCAAGGTCTGTCATTCAAAGAGGACAATCCCTTTAAATTGGCTTTGTGGAAAAATATACATATACAGTATAAGTATTTTATAATATGAGTCTCTTAAAGGGGTATTATCACTACAAAGATCATGTCTCAGATTATGTGGACAGTAAAAATAAGCACTTTTGTAATTGGGTTGCATTACCTCAGTCACTTGGTTTAGCAGATATGAGCTTTTCTGTAAATCTGTGTTCTATTTCTGCTGTTGCTGGTCAAACACGCCCCCTGGACCTTTCCCGCCCCTGATACATGCCCCCTGCACTGTGAGTGGCTGGCTGACATTTCATTCAGCCTGTTGGGATATGCCCCCAGACAGGAAACACCCCGGTGACGCCCCCTGCGCTGTGATTGGCTGCCTGCACACTCTGTGTTTTCTTCCCTCTGAGCTGTTAAAATCGATAGTGAAATCAAGGTCTGCTGGTTGTATACACATCTCCCAGCTCTAGGGTGAATGATCTGGGCAATTACTGGCTGTTTAAGTCACAGATCCCCTCATATAACATAGTATTATAGAGTCTCCTGCCTGTTAACAGGGGGATCGGATGAGGGGTAGGGCAGTGTGTATTCCTCCATATAAAACAATAACACAGACTGCAGCCTGGTAACAGAGGGGAAGGGGGGGAGGCAGTGTACACTCCTACATGTCTATACAATTCAGTTCAGGCTGTGTGTATAACTGCTTATAGCCCAGCAAGGAGCTTGTGGAGTCAGCCTGAAGCTCTGCAGACATAAGAAGCATGCAGGAGGCTGCAGATCTGTTCTGACCAGACATCCTTCTGCTTCTACTGCCTCACCCAGAATGATGTCACAGGCCTCCTGGGAGGGGAGACATGCCTGCTGAGAGAAGAGACTCGCCCCTGGATTTCAAATTCAATCTCAGAGAATTAGCTGAAAAGCACGAACAGTGCAAACGATAAAACTCCTTTAAGGATAAGCAGATTGCAATTTGCCCTACTACTGGGACTCTTAGCAATCATCTGAAATCTTTGGTTAATTTCCCTGCAGCACCACATTCTCCAGTCTGCATTGAAATCAAGCCCGGTCTGTAAAAGAACCCAAATGTTCCACACCCTCCAGTGACCTTTGTAGCCTTCTTCTGGGGGACTTAACTAAAGGACTTTCCCAAATAAACTCAGAATTGCAAACCAGTGATGCTGTTTTCACTTAAAATATACAAATTACTATACATTAGATGTTATAGCCAAATCCAAAGTTAATGTATTTTCACCGCAAACATTTGTCTCCCATTGGTGAAAGACACCATAAATTTTAGGTATCAAACCAAAGCTTTGGTAGAAGGCATATGCTTCTTCACTAGGAGGGAAACACATGATCTACAATGCACAAAAGATTACCGTAACTAGAAAAACATTGAAAAATTTTATTTGCCACCACCACCTGATGACAGGGCACAAAATATCAGCATAAGTTACAATAATTAAAGGTATGAGTAATAGGGATATACACTCACCGGCCACTTTATTAGGTACACCATGCTAGTAACGGGTTGGACCCCCTTTTGCCTTCAGAACTGCCTTAATTCTTCGTGGCATAGATACCACAAGGTGTTGCAACGATGCTCAATTGGTACCAAGGGGCCCAAAGAGTGCCAAGAAAATATTCCCCACACCATGACACCACCACCACCTAGCCTGAACCGTTGATACAAGGCAGGATGGATCCATGCTTTCATGTTGTTGAACGCCAAATTCTGACCCTACCATCCGAATGTCGCAGCAGAAATCGAGACTCATCAGACCAGGCAACGTTTTTCCAATCTTCTACTGTCCAATTTCGATGAGCTTGGGCAAATTGGAGCCTCAGTTTTTCCTGTTTTTTAGCTGAAAGGAGTGGCACCCGGTGTGGTCTTCTGCTGCTGTAGCCCATCTGCCCTCAAAGTTCGCCGTACTGTGCGTTCAGAGATGCTCTTCTGCCTACCTTGGTTGTAACGGTGGCTATTTGAGTCACTGTTGCCTTTCTATCAGCTCGAACCATCCTGCCCATTCTCCTTTGACCTCTGGCATCAACAAGGCATTTCCGCCCACAGGACTGCCCGCTCACTGGATGTTTTTTCTTTTTCGGACCATTCTCTGTAAACCCTAGAATGGTTGTGCATGAAAATCCCAGGAGATCAGCAGTTTCTGAAATACTCAGACCAGCCCTTCTGGCACCAACAACCATGCCACGTTCAAAGGCACTCAAATCACCTTTCTTCCCCATACTGATGCTCGGTTTGAACTGCAGGAGATTGTCTTGACCATGTCTACATGCCTAAATGCACTGAGTTGCCGCCATGTGATTGTCTGATTACAAATTAAGTGTTAACGAGCAGTTGGACAGTTGTACCTAATAAAGTGGCCGGTGAGTGTACATACATACATATACACATAGTACTGTTAGGTAGCATAAAGACTCCAGCTTGTTATACCCTTTGAAAAGATCCCAAGTTTCTGCATGCAGGCTTAGACTGGCCAACAGGGAAGTAGGGCAAATTCTCGTTGAGCCTCTGGATATCATGGGCCCTCGGAAAGGTGGGCTCTTGGGCACTTAAAGCCTGGGGTTGCTTTTAATGGAGATAGGCAAAGACAGAGAGGCCGAAGATCATGTACAGTATGTCATGTCATGTCATGTCATGTACAGTAACTATTGGGTGGACCCCAAGACTCAGCATCACTGGTGAGTCCCAGACACCTCAGTCCAACACTGCCTGCACCTGAGAGGCCCTTCCAGCCTCTGAGAGGCTACATGCTACAGCTACAATGGCTTTAGGCACCTCTATGTACAAGAAGTGCATGGACTGTTGCTACGCAACAATCAGAACAATGTAAGAAAAAAACTGGGTAACCGCCAAAGGGTCATGCCTTCCAATGATATGTAAAGTCAACAAATAATGCTTCCTTGCATACATATTAAAAAGGGTTAATGACAATCTTACAATAATCATATCTACGTTCTGCCTACGTGAACCATTCACAGGAGTTCTAAATTTAAAAAAAAATACTCAAGTGTGAGGCCACATTCCAGTAAAATATTGAGAACCGGTGTGAAATTATTTATTTATATGGAAGCGGTAACTGATGTGCATCATATAATTTATCTTGGATTCTATAAACCTACTCAAGTGATCCACTTTGGATTTACCTGGAACATTGTGCCTGGCATAATACAAGATGTGAGGAAACATACTATCTAAAAATAAAACCTATATCATCCTCCACCCTCTTAGACAGGTCCTGACAACATGGCCTGAGGTTGCTTGTGCCCGTCAAAGGATTTCTGCTCCTGGTCAATTCATGGCCATTTTTGGCCAGCTTGGGCCCCAACTTCCTGTCAAGTTATGCATGACAGCTTTTAGTTATAACACAGGGTTGTCCATCAATTTTAATCCCAAATCTTCAGCTGAACTGGTTGCAAAAGTTTAAAGGGGTTGTCCTGTAGATAACGCTTTTCATGTTGAACCCACCACCACTGTATATGAAAACACAGCATACATTTCTAAAACAGCTTCTTCATTGAGGCCAAACTATCAATGTTGGATCCCCAATACATCACCTACCCATCTGTAAAGCAATTATATCTTATTTGCAGTAACGATTGTGCTAATGTAACCGCACATCTTGAACGCTTAATCAATTCCTCATTCGACTAATAATGTATTGACAGTGAGTTTAATAGTGACCTGACGGCCAAATTACAGAATTAATTACAAGAAAAAATTATTCCTTGTCAGTTCTCCGAATGTAAAATATTATAACATAAAGATAAGAGGCAATTTTTGCAAACCCCTTTTAATTGATTTTCAATGAATAGACTGAGAAGTCTCACACAGACCCCTTTTACAAGTCTCTTGTTTTTAAATACTTTTGAGAAAAAAAATTTTTCTCCACAAGCCTAAAAAAATGTACATTAACTTTGCTTCCTCATACATTGATTGCAAATCACATCCTCCCATTTTCCTGTAGTGAAACCAGACTTTTGATTTGAAATTCGAAAATATTCGAGACAAATAAAAAAAGGGTTTATTTTATTCACAAACTTATTTTCTCCACAGACTTTGAATTGTCTGACAAATGCAGTTAATGTCATCATTACCCTAGAACTCTTTCTTGTAATACAATTAAAGGGGTTGTTTGCTGAACCCCAAAAATAAAAAATTCTAACAAGCCTTCACATGTCTTGCCTTATTTTTTATTCATCGCCTTGTGATTTTTTTTTTTTGTGTGCTAATTTGTGCTTTTCCTTCGACTTATGTAATATTCCTTCTCTTCCGTCAAGAGGCAGCATTTCCTATTGGAAATTGGAATTGTAACTTTGCCCTTTAAAAATGCGGGTCCCAGGATCTTTTGATGTGTTTTATCTAACTTTCTGCTTTCTAACCTTAGTTTAAAGGGGTTTTGCCAAAAAGTGATTTCCCTTTTACCTCTTACTCTCAAGAAATATAAAAAAAGCATGCGAGTCAGGGTGAGGGGGAGGGGGTTAAGAAGGGGTGAGGAAGAAAGACTTTCTGAAATGTTTACTAAAATAAAACTTACAACCATGGTTTCTAAAACAGCAGACAACCACATACACTGCACTTTCTCCCCTCCCCCTTGCAAGCTCCTCTTTTCCCTGTCCAGATAAGAATTTAAAACACACAAGTGGGGCCCAATCATTCCCTTCATCCCTTGTCTGCAAATGTAAACTTTCAGAAACTAAGGGGACACAATGCTGTAGCTCTCAAGTGTTCCCCTTTTTTAAAACACAATATTTAAAAAGTGATTAAATACCCATTTTGGAGGATCCCATGTCAACATTACATCGTGGCTAAACCCCTTTAAGTGCAGCCCCTTGTCTCCTCCCCCATGATGAAAGTCCATTGGGTGTGGCTTCAAAGATTTCCTTGAAAAAAAGCTAAATCCCTTCCTGCACCTGACTCTTGAGATAAACCAATGCTTTCCTCTATGAAGTTACAAACAAATGCCTAAAACAGTTTTAGAAAAACTGCAGGAAGCCCAAAAAATCTAAGAAGTACCTACAAATGTCCAACTCTAACTATGGCAGATATATTACTTTGTTCCCAACTGATAAAGTTTTTTAGATCTTTGTGCAATTAATATGGTCTGACACATCCTACATTCTTTTGCTGTGATTACTTAACATACAGACAGTCCTTTTCGTTATAAGTGTAGTGCTAGAATGTGCTTTACTATAAAATATGGTTTTAAGGATTCCTTTATTTGTATAATTACTAGAACCTTGGTATTTATATCTCAAGCTTTAGTTTGTATAGATCTTAAACGGGTTGTCTCACACATTGATTCATTTACCTCATTCCTGTTTTTTTTGTTTCATTTTGAATTCAGGGCGGTTTTACTGGCTCCAAAAGGCTGCGAGAAGCCAGGCTGTAGCTATAGCGACCAGGCCCGCACCATCAGGAGAGATCAAACAGGGCTTAGCTATACGACCTGGGAGCGATGCAGCCCAACAAGAGGGATATCTAAATAGGAGGGCACTGCTAATGGGCATATATTTCAAAGTGACTTTTTTTGCAAATCTTTAATATAAAAAGTGATCCCTGTAGTGAGACAACCCCTTTAACATTCATACCTAAAGCTCTAGAGGTTTTATATTCTGTCTTTTTAGAAGGTACAAACCTATCATGTCTAATACCTATCTGACTGTCAGGCTTTCATATGATGTAGGAAAGTATGCTTGTTTTGTAACTTTTTTATATGGTGTTGTAGTTATGTTTTATAATGCTTTATAAAGGGAAGGTGGAATTGTGCATAAATAATCAACTGTTTTCCCAGTGGACTGACAGAAAAAAGTCATCCTTTCTAACAAATTCAATGTTGCAGTGTATATTAATAATGGTCCATTTACACTATAGTGACAAAATTACCAATAACAGTTTGCCCATGTTCCTGTAAACAAATAAATGACCTTTCCCAACAGACTGCCAATATTGCACTTTTTTTTCCTGGTTTTTTTTTTGTCTCTTATTTTTATACTTTTTTCCTACACTCTTTGTGTGCATCCCCTTACTTCTATATTTTTGATATCTATTAAACAGTAACTCTTGTATTTTGAGGCTTAAAATTGTTATAGTTTTGCTTTGTTGCCCTAAGAACCTCTACAGGTTATAATTAAGGTGACCAGAGGTTTTGGGAGTGAAAGAGAGACAGTCTCATCACCAACAAAGAGCGCCAAGAAAAATATTTTCATCTGACTTTACCTAGCAGTGGTGCTTTCAACAGCATATCTGTCCACTCCAATATTCAAGTTTAAGAAGAATGGTATTTAAGAAAAATGGTATTTAAAATTTAAAATGTACCTACCTTATCTCCTGCTCAGCAAGCTTTGCAGATGTGTAGTGGCGGTGTTGTAACAACTTGCAGACAATGATCCTGCACCTTCATCAGCTTGCGAAGCTGTTGTTCCAAAATCATACTTCATAGACGGGTGGATGGGGCCTTAGTTGCAGCAGGGGTGGGTGTATGGGGCTTTGGATGGGTCCATGGATGTGTGCATGGGGCCCCACTAGTCAAGGCCTTGCAAAGGGTCCACATTACTACAATACAGTGAGGGCCTGAGTTATGGGAAGGAGCACCCGGCCTCCGAGAACAACTAAAACAATTACATAGACCCATTGATTAAGGGGCTAATACAGGTGGCACGTTTTTGACACTTTTACAACTTTCAATTATTGTGCTTGATTCAGGCACCCCTCGTCCTGTGTTCCTGGAAACTACAACTCCCCCAAAACCAATCAAATATCCTGACACGGGAGGTGTCCCCCTTTTTTATTGGTTTCCCCCTACGCTCTTTTCTCCCCAAATAAATAAATCTATTTTTTTTAAACATTTTATATAACTAAGATGCTCTAATATTACACCCCTGTCCTACAAGTCCATACCTTTTTGAATATATATTCCAAATCCCCGCTGCGTTTATGGACTCATTGACATGCATCTGTTCCCGTTAGGGGAAGAAATATTCATGGCCCGTTGTAAGTATTCCCCCGGGCCCGGCAACCATCCCAGGGGGACGCGCTATAACCGTCATTTTAAAGCGGTACACCGCGCTTTGACACTTCTACAATTTTGCCTCTTCTGTTCCTCCCAAATTGCCTTAAGATAAGGTCCATATAAGATCAAATGTTTTTTGTATTTAGCCACCTTATTCTGTGTTGCTGAATAAACCAACATTGTTATTTCAAAAAACTATTTAGTGCGTAATTTTCTGTCATATGGTTTTGGACTGCAATGTCCTTCCACCATATACCTTTTGTATAACCATGTTACCTGTAAGGGGCCGCACAAAAGGTTATTTCGGGGGAGGATTATAGCCGTATTGCGGCCGTATTTTCACTCAAAACTCTGGAAAAAAGTTCCAGGGTTTTCGTAAACCCCAGTTCCATAGAAACTATGGTTCTCTCTCCTCCTGCCGGCAATCCCTGGGGGGAGAGAAAGTACATGGACATTATCCCCAAGGGGGGTATGCCTGCATGGGGTGGCAGCAGGTCCCCCCCCCCGTACTCAAGCCGAAAATTGCGGGCGAAATACGTCCCGCAATTACGGCTTGAATAAGCCGTGTGAACCCTGCCTTAAAGTGCACTAGCAAGAACCTTATCCATTTGATGTTTGGGGCGACTACCAAAATTTAGAATAGTGTGACAAGGGGCTTCCGGTTATTTGGGGCTACTTGGATCAGACTATAAGGTCTATTAAGAAGTATTTATATCACATAAAAATATTTGGAAAAGGAAACGATCCAGGGAATTTTTCCCATCCAAAATAACACCAACACTGCTTTTTACCTTGCTGGGGGCCTATACTGTTTATTTTTTATGATTTGCATAAGAAGAAAAAAAAACAATGTTGGTTCCCCCCATTTTCATAACTAACCAAGGTAAAACCAGAAGCTGCAACCTGATGCTATCAAGATGGGAAGTTCCATAGATACTTGTCCCTGACATGTAGTCAGAGAGACACACCCTTAGTTGTAACATATATACCTACCTACCTTACTGGAGCCTATATAGGAATGATGGGGGACTCCACATCCCCAACAGCAGGCATCCGACTTTCCTATCATAGGAAAACGGGTCACCAAGCTTTTTTATATAGATCCCTGTTACTGATATATAAACCTCCCAGGTAGGTAGATATGTAGGTGTTGGAAAAATGAGGATTCTAAAATATTTGCGTGGTAAATTCTGCAAGAATAAGTTGTGACCAGGAGAAGATGTCATGATGGCCTGGGCCGGGGGTGAAGAATAAGGAAAGTGAACAACTCTGATCAGAATAGACATCACCTTTGAGTCCTTAAATGCAACTGCACTGTAATCAGTTATGTGTCTGCAAATCTTGTGTACACTTTTATCTACCACTATATGTGTGGGGGTGATATATAGTTTGCAGAGAATATGTACAATGGTATCTACCAAAATACAGTCACTATATGGTGTTAATATTCAGTCTGCAGAGCTTGTGTACACTGGTAACTATCACTATATGATCATTGTATGCATTGTATGGGGATGACATATGGTCTGCAGAGCTTGGGTACACTGATATCTACCTCTATATGGTCACTGTATGGTGGAAATATTGGTTGTAGGGTAATGGTTTAGGTACAGCACAGTTGGGCAGCATCTCCTGGATGCTGAATAGGTGATCCAACATCCAGGAAATCTTGGTAATGCCAAACCCCTCAATTACCTTTCTTCCAGAGCCGTTACATAGTAGTTGGGTGTAGTGGGTGTGGCCTTTTGTGATGGGGTGAGACTTGTTATAAAGAGGGCATGGTCCATGCACATTTTGGGGCGGTGCACATCCTTCTCTTGCTCCCAAAATTTCTGGTCACCTTACTCTGGTAGACTCCAGTATAGAATGATATCAGAGGAACAAAGAGGCACTGAGTGGGCTTGAATTTTACCTCTCCAGTGCCCATCTGTTCACCACTGCCACCAATGATGTCGGCAGTCGTTCCGATCCCCGATGGGGTTGGTGGGGAGTTAAAGAAAATAGGCAGAGGTAGGCACCCTAGGTGATTGCCTACTCCTCATTCTGGCCCTGCATCAGCCTACCCGTTGTCCTGGGGCTGTCTCTGCCTACCTGTTGTCCCAGCGCTGCTTGGAGTATGTGTTATACTCGATTTGTATTGCAGCCTCAATGAGGCGTAAGTAAGAGATTTAGCTCTGAAATAGTCTTTAGCCCATTTGTTCACAACACTCATCACAGTAGTAGAGAGAAGCTGTCCAGGACACCCGTTAAAGAATATTATATCCTATAGATAAATTAAAACAATTGTTCATCCCACTTTTTCCCACAGTAGATGGAATTGGTTATTGTAAAACATGAAAAATTTAGAAAATGTAATGTGTTATATTTTCAATGTATTTTCATTTTGACCTTATTTGTCTTTTTACTCTTGGAATGGTGCCCTGTTCTGTCAAAAAATAAAGAGATTGATCCTTTTACTTGATACATTGTGTGTTTATTTTTAGATAAAGATACAGATGCAGATGATTAACAAACTGGAAATTCAGAACTGATTTTTGCAAACTATTCAACTTGTCACATTGATTAGAGTTGGGATAGTGTACAGGATATACTCAGGCCGTAGTCATCCAACGAATGTCTGGAGCAAGAATGAAGAGTGGACTGCAGAGAAAGATGATCTTAGTTCTCTGATAGAATGATCTTGGCTTGGTTATGGTTTGGCTCCTTGGTCACTACTCTCTTGGCTTAAAGGGGTTGTCTCACCATGCTATTTCACAGAGCCAGAAGCAGCTTTCATTAATTCCTCCTGTATCTTGCTGGTCAGGCTGAGTGTGATTAGTATATCAGCTATATATTTAAAGGTCTGCTAATTACCCTGACATGAGAGCAGGAGATGTCTATCTAAAGTCCAAAAAAGCTTCAGAGCTAAAATAATTAGTCTCCTTTGTTTGTTAGTTTAGATAACACTGAAGCTGCTGGCAGTTCTGTGTGCTGACCTGTGTGGTGACATCATTCCTGCTATCAGATAAGACAAACAGCAGGGGAGAACAAGGCAGAGCAGGTCAGTAAATAGAGAAGCCTGAGTGCACTCAGACCTGATAAAATCACTTTTATCTCCTCAACAAAGAAAAAGAAACAAAGTAATATATTTGGAAAATGTCTTAATTTACTGTTCAATATAAGCAAAGGCATAGCAGGTATAAATTGTAACAAGCTTTTTCCTTTAATTTCGGATAAAAAAACAGCAAAAATGCACTGTGCATATAAAACATGCTAGCTGTAACTTTAAACATATATAGTCCGTGGCGACTTATCTTCATTGTAGTATACACTCCAGCCGCGTCCTTCATTTTCCGGCGTGCAATAGTGGAGAGAAGCCAAGAGGCGGGCAGCTGCACCGGATTGTGCAACATTTTAGAGAACCAACCCTTTTCTCAAGAACGTCACTACAGGTATGTAACTTCCTTTATAAAGACATAGTAGCAAAATGTTTTAACAATGTTTCAAAACCATACTCATGTATAAACACATCCCTTTTTCAGACTATATATGTTTAAAGTTACAGCTAGCATGTTTTACATGCACAGTGCACTTTTGCTGTTTTTGTATCAGAAATTAAAGGAAAAAGTTTGTTACAATTTGTACCTGCTACGTATTTGCTTATATTGGATGTTTATTGGAGCTTTAGGAACTCCTGGCGCAGGTTGGTGGCGTACTAATGGATAAGTAAATAACTACCAGAACTATTTTGAAGTTAATTTACTGTTCCCTACATGTTAAAAGCTAATCCCTTTAAGCTCTCGTACACTTTGCTCCCAATTTCACATAACATCTTGGTAGGTGGTAGGGATTCTAAACAGCAAAAATATTTTCCTGAAATAATTTTAGAATTATGAACTACACCATATGGTAAACACTATGTAAAAATCCCCCAAAATTATAAAGTGCAGGTGTTTTAGAAAAAATTATTTCAGAAAAGCATAGTCAAACATTAAGCGCATGTCCCCACTGCACGGGTTTTCGGTCGGTTTTTCAGCCGGTTTGCGGTTTTTCAGACCGCCTGAAAAACCACCGAAAATGAGCACAATGGTGCTCTATGGAAACCTGTGCAGCAGTCCACACTGCACGGGTTTTCTGTCCGGCGGTTTTGTGATAGCACAATCTTCCGTCCAGTATTTGTCCTGTGCAGTGGGAACGTGCCCTAATAGTAGTATAGGTGATATTGAGCAACTGTATGCAAACCTAAAATCGCTATGCATACTACCAAACAGCAGCGGAAGTGATATAAAACATCAACCACTGGACCCTGGTTCAGTGGAGATTATGTTCTCTAGTAATAAACCGTTCTTCAGGAAGACTGATTGGTGAATCTAGGTTTGGCAGAAACCTAGAACGTTGCCAAACAGAATGCATAGTATTTGCTGTAAAACTTGGTGGAGAAGCCATAATAGTAGGTGGCTGTTTTTTATCTTCTGGTGTCCTATTTCCAAGTAAGGCTATGTTCACATGGCTGATTGATGCCGTAATTGCGGGACGGATTTTGCCCGCAATTATGGCGTGTGTACGGGGGCTGGGTGAGGGCGGGGGGGGGGGGGGGGCGGCATATTTATTTAAACAAGGCACGTATCCCCCCGGGATAAATTGCATGTCAAATACGGCAAACGGGGAGGGGAGACGGAATCCATAGTTCTCTATGAGAACTGTAAATTACCGTAATGACAGTGACGGATTTCAGCCATATTTGCACGCAGTACGGCGCACAATACGGACTGAAATCCGTCCCAAAATCAGCCATGTGAACATAGCCTAAGGGTTATACTGAGCCACAAGCAGATTTTCCTCCTCTGTCTCATCAGGCCTTGGTTAATTTATAGCAGTGATTAACCTCTCTGTAACTAGCTGAGACATAACAAAAACATAAATGCAGGAGCTTTAATCTTCAGCAAGCAAAGCTGCTCTAAGGAGTGAAGACAATTGCTTATCTTTAAACAAAAGCTAATCTTGTTAGAGATAAAAAAAATCTTCACTGAAGTGAACTCCGTCCATGGTGACATCACTCCCTGCTCTCTGTCTAATCATGAAGAAAAATTATGGTCGTAACCAGAAAAACCTGTGTGCACTGTGAGCAGAAAAAAATCTCTCTTATCTTTTGACCAAGGTAAAATCAAAAGACTTGTGTATTTGGAAAAAGTCTTCATTTACCTGTCCCTACATGTTAAAAGCTAATCTTTGTAGTGCGAAAACCTGTTTTCTGCTACAAAATATGAAAACAGCATAGATAACACGTACTGACAACCGTTTGGGGAAGGCACCTTCCTGTTCCAGCATGACTGTAACCCTACAAACGCAACAAAGTCCATAAAGACATAGTGTGATGATTTTATTGTGGAGAAATTTGAATGGCTGCTAGCAACTGTGACCTCAACCTCATCAAAACCTATGTGTTGAACTTGAACTCCGATTGTGAGTCAGACATTCTTGTCCAACACCAACTCCTGACCTCAGATGTGTTCTTTTGGCTGAACAGCCACGAGTTCCCACAGATACATTTTAAAATCTTGCCAGAAAAGTGGAGGCTCTTATAGCCAAAAAAGGGGACTCAATTTAATGGAGAGTCAGGTTACATTTTATTCACTAAGTCAGTTTTTTTACAATTTTATAGCCATTGGGCACTGGCCAAATTGCCATTAATTGCCATATAAATGCGGAACAGCAGATAAAACACAAGGGAAAGTCTGGGTCAGGAGGATAACTATAACTGACACAGGGGCCAGTGAGAATCATACTTGAATAGGGTACCTTGTGAGCACCTGGCATGCCTACATGCTATGCTGTGACAGCCAAGGGAAGAAAGTTCTGCTCTAGAACATGGGCAGGAGAGTTTATTACATTTTAAATATTTTTTTTTACTTTGGGGCACTGAGGAAATCACTGTTCCTGTGTACTCTCATGTAGCCCTTGGCTGTGTAGAATGCCCAGGCAACAGAAGATATTTCAGGTACTGTATGCTCTGATAGTAGATTTCACAAGAAAACCCTGGGGTCCTTTGTTTGACCTAGATGGTGTTTAAAACCTCAACCACACCAATCACTACTATAAAACTTTCACTCATGTACAATAATATTATAATACTTTAATACTGTTCCCTATGTACAAGAATATAAATACTAAAACACTTACCCTGTGTACAATAATATAACTACTGTTATACTGCTCCCTATGTAAATGAATATAACTACTATAATACTGCCCCATATGTACATGATTATAATAATACTACCTCCTATGGACAAGAATATTACTACTATACTACTGCCCTCTATATACAAGAATGTAACTACTAATATACTGCTTCCTGTGTACAAGAATATAACTGCTATAATACTGCTCCTATGTGCAAGAATATAACTACTATGATACTGCCCCTATGTATAAGAATATAATTGCTATAATACTGCCCCATATGTGCATCATTATAACTACTATAATACTGCCATCTATGTACAAGAATATAACTGCTATAATACTATCCACTATGTACAAGAATATTAATACTATAAAACTGCCCTCTATATACAAGAATATAACTACTATAATACTATCCACTATGTACAAGAATATTAATACTATAATACTGCCCTCTATATACAAGAATATAACTACTATAATACTGCCCCTATGTACAAGAATATAATTGCTATAATACTGCCTCCTATGGACAAGAATGTAACTACTATAATACTATCCACTATGTACAAGAATATTAATACTATAATACTGCCTCCTGTGTACAAGAATATAACTACTATAATACTGCCCCTATGTACAAGAATATAATTGCTATAATACTGCCCCATATGTACATGATTATAACTACTATAATACTGCCCTCTATATACAAGAATATAACTACTATAATACTGACTCCTGTGTACAAGAATAGAACTACTATAATAATGCCCCTATGTAAAAGAATATAACTACTATAATACTGCCCCATATGTACATGATTATAACTACTATACTACTGCCCTCTATATACAAGAATATAACTACTAATATACTGTTTCCTGTGTATAAGAATATAACTGCTATAATGCTGCTCCTATGTATAAGAATATAATTGCTATAATACTGCCCCATATGTACATGATTATAACTACTATACTACTGCCCTCTATATACAAGAATATAACTACTATAATACTATCCACTATGTACAAGAATATTACCGTATATACTCGAGTATAAGCCGAGTTTTTCAGCACAAAAAATGTGCTGAAAAATCCCCCCTCGGCTTATACTCGAGTCACTGCCAGCGCTCGGGCGCTGCCATGGCCCGTGCACCGGCAGGAACAAATCAGCTATATGCAGCTCCTCAGGGAGCGCATATAGCTGATTGCCGAGTACAGCCGACAGCCTCCGCGGGCACTTCCGTGGCCCGGGTGCTGTCGGCAATCTCTTCCCCTGTGTGCGACTCCTCCGGAGTGCACACAAGTGAAGAGATAGCACTGCGGAGCAGAGAGCAAGTGCTCCCTGCTCCGCAGTGGACTCCGGGCGGCCGCAGACTCGCGGCTGTCCGGCGTTTCCGGCACAGGCAGTGCGCGTCATCTGTGCCGGCAAAAAGATAGAGGGGCCGAGGGCGGCAAGAAGATAGAGTTGCCGGGAGGCGGAGCGGCGAGAGACCGAGGTGAGTACTGTACTTGTATTTTTATTTTTTTAAATAACCCTATCTATAGCCTGCCTATGGGGACATGGCTGCCTATAACTGTCTATGGGGACATAAGACTGCCTATAACTAACTATGGGGGCAAAACCCTGCCTATAACTACCTATGGGCGCATAAGACTGCCTATAACTACCTATGGGCGCATATGCCTGCCTATAACTACCTATGGGCGCATATGCCTGCCTATAACTACCTATGGGCGCATATGCCTGCCTATAACTACCTATGGGCGCATAAGACTGCCTATAACTACCTATGGGGAAATTAGACCGCCTATAACTACCTATGGGGGCATAAGACTGCCTAATACTACCTATAGGGGCATAAAACTGCCTATAACTATCTATGGGGGCATAGGACTGCCTATAACTACCTATGGGGGCATAAGACTGCCTATAACTATCTATGGGGGCATAACCCTGCCTATAACTACTTATGGGGACATATACCAGCCTACGAGGGACATATTCCTGCCTATGTAATTTTATTGGTATCTATTTTTATTTTTGAAATTTACCAGTAGCCGCTGCATTCTCCACCCTAGGCTTATACTCGAGTCAATAAGCTTTCCCGTTTTTTTGTGGCAAAAGTAGGTGCCTCGGCTTATACTCGGGTCGGCTTATACTCGAGTATATACAGTAATACTATAATACTTCCTCTACTTACAAGAATATAACTACTATAATACTGCCTCCTGTGTACACGAATATAACTACCATAATACTGATAATACTGCCCTCTATGTACAAGCAGTACTTAGGGAGACATGTATGGAAATAGTCGGATCGAAGCTCATTTTCTCATCTATTTTTCAGTGTCAAATGCACCTAAATGTATGAAAGTGCCAAACATGTATAAAGACTATAGATAGGCTGGAAATAAGAGAAAAGTTATTACAATAGCATGTCAGTGAATAGAAACTATGGTACTGATCTTGTTTGGTGAACCACAGGTCCCAGCAATACCTGTGCTGTGCTGGCTCTTGCTATATTTAGAATAAAGGTGAGAGCAGCAAAAATATATTTCAAATTTAATGTAGTAAAAATTAAAAATTTAAGATTCTGAACAACAATATTAGTGGTCATTTAATGTAAAATGAGTTTTAGAGTCTATTAATTTTAAATACATTTTATAGGGGATATTTTTATATTTTTGTGATATTATATATTTTTATATTAACTTTTTATGATAACATTTTTCATTCAATTTAAATAATTTATTTTTATATAGGTTGATAATTATCATAAATTACATTTCATTATTGTACTATTCATCAAAGGAGGAGGGTAAGAACTCTCTGTTTTGCTAATGTATAAAATCTGTTTAATGATTATATAGCAGCTCTATGCACATCACAAACAATTGATAATGTTCAGTCTGTCATCTGGGTCCCTGATGAGTCCCGACGATTGCACGGGGTGAAACGCGTAGGACAATAAGTACATTGGGACAGAACATGGAAACTATCTGTGTTTTGGACAATAACAATATACTATTTGTAAGAGCATAGGCACTATAATACATATGAGTAGAGAATGGGCCGAATTTTCACAAAAATTCGGGTTTCGTCACTTCGCCGAATTTACCGACAAAATTCGTTTGGTCCGAATTACTTCGGCCACGATTCACAATTTAAAAACAGCTATTTCCAGGCTGCCCAGAGCCTCAGGTGCTGTAGAACGTTGTGTCAATGCTTAAATATGCAGAGGGAGCTTGGTTTGGTCTTCATACAAAGTTGTGGTTTTATTATGACCGCACAAGACTGCTCGCCAGCTCTTGAGAATCGCTTACACAATAAAATTCCCATGGCCACTTAAGAAGGCAAAACTGACCAAAAAACTCAGCGGTAGTACCTGATAAAGGTCAAGCTAGCGAAAGCTGGAAAAAAAACAGCTGGAGCGCTCAGGAGCAACATAAGTGGATAGAGGTGGAGGTGAACGGCGGCAGCCACACAGCAGTGAGGTCAGGCAGTGGCACAATGGACATATTCTGAGGCGGGCAAAACAGTAATATGCACAAGTGGCACAATCACACAGTGGGAGGTCACTGCGGCAGCATTATGAGGTCAGCAGTGGCACAAAGACATTATGGAGGCTGCAAAAACAGTATTAGGCCAAGAGTGGCACATCAACACGTGTTGGAGGTCACGGCGGCAGCAGTAATTAGGTCCAGGCATTGCACACATGACATTATGGAGCGGCAAAACAGTATTAGGCCAAGAGTGGCACAATCACACAGTTGTGGAGTCCGGCGGCAGACAGTATGAAGGTCAGGCATTAGGCACAATGACATTAATGGAGGCGGAAAAACAGAAAATCAGCCATAAAGGGGAAACAAGTGCACAATCACACACATTGTGGAGGTCACCGCCGGCGGCAGCAGGTAATGAGGTCAGGCAGTGGCACAATGACAATATGGAGGCGGAAAAACATATTAAGCACAGAGTGGACAAACACACAGTGTGGAGTCACGGCTGCAGCAGTATGAGGTCAGGCAGTGGCACACATGACATTATGGAGCGCAAAACAGTATTAGGCCACAGAGTGGCACAATCACACAGTGGAGGTCACAGCGGCAGCAGTAATGAGGTCAGGCAGCTGGCACAATGCAAATTCCTGGAGCTCGGCAAAAAGAATAGGGCCAAAGAGAGGGAACAATGACACAGAGTGGATGCACGCAGGTAGCAAACAGCAGTCAGCAAAGGTCAACAGTGGCACAATGACACAGTGTGGATGCACTGCAGCAGCCACGGCAGCAGCATGAGGTTCGTACAGAGGCACAAATGACAAATTCTGGTGTGGCACAAACAGGAGGTAGCCACAGTGGAGGGCAAACGGCAGCAGCCACGGGCACAGACAAGAGTTCAGATCAGTGGGGCACAATACGACAGTGGTGAGGGCACGACAGGATCACAGCAGCAGCATGATGTCAGCAGAGTGCACAATGAACTTCTGGCATGTGGCAAAATAGTATTTAGGCCACAGAGCGGCACAATGACTGAGAAAGCGAAGTCACGGCCGCAGCAGCAATGAGGTCATTGCAGTGGCACAATGACAGAGAGTGAGGTGATGACAGAGTCAACAGCAAAGAGTACAGAGAGTGCACAATTACAACTGCAGGTGGCAAAATAGTATAGGCCACAGAGCGGCACAATGACTGAGGCGGAGGTCACGGCGGCAGCAGCATGGGGTTTAGGCAGTGGCACAATGACAGAGAGTGGAGGTGATGACAGGAGAAACAGCATGAGGTCGGGAGAGGGGCACAATGACATTCTGCAGGTGGCAAAAATAGTATTAGGCCACAGAAGGGGCACAATGATGAGAGCGGGGGTTTCCGGCGGCAGCAGCATGAGGTCAGGCGTGGCACAATGAACAGAGAGTGGAGGTGATGACAGGAGCAACAGCATGAGGTCAGAGAGTGGCAAAATGACATTCTGGAGGTGGCAAAACAGTACCAGGCCGCAGAGTGGCACAATGCACAGTGTGGATGTCACGGCAACAGCAACAGCGCAGCACTGAGCACATAGAGTGGCACAATGACAGAGTGTGTAGGGGGGTGGGCATACCAGTCCCTGGGAAAGACGGTGGTATGCAGGTGGAGAAACTATCAGCAGATGTGGGGCATCAGGCGGGTGGCGGCCGCAGAATAGTGGCTGGGGGCAGGTTGTTTGAACCCGGGACTGACGCCTAAGGCATTGGTGTGTGGAAATCCTGGCGATCCACGCCTGATTCATCTTGACAAAGGTCAGTGTTCAACATTTCCCGTGGACAAGGGGTTCTCCTTGGGGTAACGATGGCCCCGCCGCACTGAACTACCGCTCTGAGGGCCACACTATGGCCGGGCAGGACAGCTTCTCCACTGCAAACTCGGCAAGTTGCGAGCACACATCCAGTTTGGCTGCCCAGTAGTCCAGGGATTTTCTAACTGGGGTGGCAAAAGTGCTGTCCAAGTAGGCCACAACCTGTTGGTTCGGGAATGCTCCATGTCCTGCTGCGCTGCTGCTGCTGGTGACTGCCCTCCTCACTAGGGGGTGAAGGAAGCTGCTCATTTGTGCCCTCCGACTTGGTTACTGCTGATGGAGCTGGTACTGCTCCTACCCCCACCTTCCCCCAGAAAGCCGCGGCAGTAGTACGTGAGCGCTGAGACCCCCGGTCAGACTGTAGAGGAGGGACGATGCCGCCATAGGCAGCGGCCAACTGATTACGGAGGATTTCCCTTTTAGTATTTTAGTTTGTCTTCCCTCTCAATTGCTGGGAAAAAGGCTCCCATTTTGGACCGGGGTGCGAGGGTCCAATAGGGTGGAGAGCAGAAGTCATCCCTTGCCCGGATGCTGACTTTCGGGTGTCACTAGCCAGGCAAATAAGCATGCTGCGGGACTTTTGCACAAGTGACTCCGAGGGGCTCCTGCCTCCATTCCATGTATACTGCCACGGTGTTGGGAGTCATCTGCCTGTCTTCCTCATCTCATCCACCTCCTCAGCTGTCCTGCTCCTCCTCTCTTGTCACCTGGGTAGAAAATCCACTCATTTCACACAGACAATTGCTTCTGCTCCAATGTCCTCCTCCCCCTCCTCCTCCTCCCTTTTAGTCCCCACCGGACTCTGTGGCACGAGATGTAGTGCCACATCTCCCGTCCCCTGCCACTACAGTTTTTTCAGCATCTGTTCACGGACTTGAAGCAGTGGAATGACGTTATTCATCCCGTAGTCCCGGCGACTGACAAATAACGTGGCCTCCTCGAATGGCCTCAAAAAAACGGCAGGTGTCACGCATGAGCTGCCATGGTGACATCAAAGTTTTACACAGGGGAGTACTTCTGTCTGCCTGGATCATCAAAAAATCGTTAATGGCCTTTCTTGTTCATTTCAGTCGTCAACATGTTTCAGGCTGGAATTCCAGCGGGTTTGGAAACATCGCTATCAGAGCGTGGTTGGGGGAGGCCGTTTCTGCCTGCAATCGAGGAGGGTGTTCCTGGCTTTGTACGAATGGTTAAAGTGCATGCACAGTTTCCTGGCCATTTTCAGAATGTTCTGTAGATCGGTGGAAGACTTCAGGAACCTTTTTACAACCAGATTGAACACGTGGGCCATTTCAGGGCGCATGGACCATCCTCCTCGGTTGGGAGCGGGACACCATGTTCCTCCCCTTGTCCGTCACCATGGTTCGATTTGCAGTTGGCGCGGAGAAAGCCACACATCGATTTTTGCTGCATGACGCGGAGCAGTTCCTCCCCTGTGTGAATTCGGGTTTGCCGAGGCATGCTAGGTGTAGAACTGCGTGACACCCCTGTGCCTACACATGTGGTATGATGGAGCAGTACTTGTGGAGGCTGAGATGGTGGTGGTGGTGGAGGAGGAGGAGGCGAGGACATTGGCGCAGGAGCAGAGGAGCAGCAGTTTGACAACGTGAGGAGAAAGCGGCGTCTCCTGTCAAGTTTTGGTGTGCCTGGGCAGGAAGCACATTCACCCAGTGGGCCGTAAAGGACAGTGTATGGCCCTGTCGTACTTACAGCTGCCTGACGTACCGCGCGGCGTGTACTTGGAACAAACCGATAAGCTCAAGGGACTGGGAAACCCACTTTTCTGTTCTACATATTTATGAAGTGCTGGGGTAACTGCCTTTTTGGAAAGAAATTACGGCTTGGAACTCTCCATCTCGGCTCGCACAAGCCATTAGTTCTCTGTAATGGTGCAGAGTCCCACCATTGGAATGGGAGGGACTTGCAGTACCAACAACTTGGTCAGGAGCACGGGTCGCTGCTGCACTTAGGATGGTTGGACGCATCTGTTGTCTCTTTACTAATCGCTCTCATGAACGGAACTGCTGGCGCCATGAGTAGCGAGGAGCAGGAGCAATCCTGGACCGGAGGGAGGTATGTCAAAGAGAAAACAGCTTGCTATTCTGCTGAGGTGGTGGAGAGCCTTGACTGGCTGAATGGCATGCGTGCCACTAGCGCTGCTGCTGCTGCAGCGGCAGGATGGACACCACATCTGAGCCACGTTCTCTCCCAGGCCACCGGATGGTGACGTGCATGTGTTGGAACGCAGGGCGTTGTGCCACGTACTCCTGGCCACGCTTCCATTTCTGCCCACAGATTCTACATATACCCTTATTCGGCTCTCGGTGTCTTATAGCAAAGAACTGCACACCGCGGAAGTAGTGATTTTACGCCAACGCTCCGCCACTGAGTGACTATGCGCCGCTGACTCGCTGAGCCCCGTGCGTTACTGTCTTGGACTGCGAATGTCGGGTTTTCTACACGTGGCGTTGTCCCGGACCTCACACTGCTGCTACCCTGTGACTCACGGCCACAAACCCATTGTGGCTGCGCCGTGCCTGGACGCGCAAGCTGACGCCCTCTTCTCTGACGATGATGAAGCCCGTGCTTTCCACCCGGCTTCCCAGTTTGCAGGTCGGAAACTTCATCATTATTTGTGTTTCTTCGTCACTATGGTCTCTCAGATTCTTGGTATAGCCGAGGCTGACTCTCACACATGACCTCCCATGCACTCTCCACATCTATACTTTGCCGCTACTTGCAAGAAGCTGGGGATTTTGGCCCCATTTCTTCGCTTGCCAGTAGCTGCTTGGACTGCCTCCTCAAATTGGTCATCCTCGTCTTATATAGTGGCGGCTGAAGCCAGACCACATAGTAGATCCCTGGCGAGGGAACTGGATGGGGACAGAGGCGTGGGGCTGAGGACAGGTGAGGGCGTGACCCGCTCCGGGCCATGCCACGAAGTGTTGTGTTCTGAGGTTCCCACCGACTCCTTGCTGTGGGGTAGTAGATGTCATCTGGGAGGAAGAGGGATGACCTAGTCAACAATCAAGAACCCTTGGGTTGCTGAACAAACACACGGCCGCTAAGATGACAGCGGCAGTTGTGGGCCTTCACCGAGTGACCCTGCTGCGACGTCCCCTTGCTGTGCTGGACTGGGCCCGTTACAGGAAATGTTTGTGCCACTGCCACTGCAGTTGCAGCGCCTTGCACCTCTCTGATGACATATGTTTGTTAAAATGTACATGGACAATGTTTGATGAAGCCTATCTGTATATGATAAATATACACCATGTTTTTGACTCCAAAGGAACAGTAACATGCTTGGGTAACCTTGGATATAAATTGCCTCCACAAATGGCCAGGAAAAATTTACTTGTATGTGTCGTTCTTACAAGCACTGTGTGTTTTACTAAATGTAAAAGCAACAAACAGGCTTATTAACCTTCGCTTGTGAATTATGCTACAGAAAAAATGTATATATTTCGGTGTTGAAAACGACGGTTTATTTTTGATCAGCACAGCAGCAAAAACAACGCTTATTAACCCCTGGATTGTAAATTGCGCAATAGAATGAGCCACCACAAACTAGTAGCTTTGTAGCGTGTTACATGGTGTATTTTCTACGCACACAAAAGAGATAAAATTGTAATTAACCTTTGCTTGTGAATTAGGGCTCCCAAAAAAAATATTTTATTTGGCGTTGAAAAAGACGGGTTATTTTTGTCAGACACCAGCAAAAAACGCTTAAATTAACACTGGATGTAAATTGCGCAATAGAATTGAGCCTCCACATACTAGTAGCTTTGTAGCGTGTTACAATGGCGTATTTTCTACCACACAACAGATGATAAAATTGTAATTAACCTTTGTTGTGAATTAGGCTACCAAAAAAAAATAATTTATTTGGCGTTGAAAAAGACGGTTATATTTTTGTCGGACACCAGCAAAACAACGCTTTAATTAACCCTGGAGGTATATTGCGCAATAGAATTGAGCCACACAAACTAGTAGCGTTGTAGCGTGTTATACAATGGTGTATTTTCTACGCCACACAACAAGAGATAAATTGTAATTAACCCTTTGCTTGTGAATTAGGTACCACAAAAATATATATATTTGGCGTTGAAAAAAGACGGTTTATTTTTGTCAGCACACAGCAAAACAACGCTTAATTACCCCTGGATGTAAATTGCGCATAGAATTGAGCCACACAACTAGTGCTTGTGGTAGCGTGTTACAATGGCGTATTTTTCTAACGCCACACAAAAAGAGATAAAATTGTAATTAACCTTTGGCTTGTGATTCGGTACTACCAAAAAAAAAAATATATATTTGGCGTTAGAAAAAAGGACGGTTTATTTTTGAGTCAGCACAACCAGCAATAACAACTCTTAATTTACCACTGGATGTAAATTGCGCAATAGTATTGAGCAGCCAAAAATGAAGGTGGTATTTGTATTGTAAAAAAGCTGTTTCTTTAAATGAATACAAAGGACTGGTTAGATTCCACTTGGATATTGATGTATATGCAGCTGCAGTGGGACGCAACTGGGATTTCAGATCCAATACCCCAAAAAATCAGAATAGAACATTCAGATAACAGGTCCTCTGAGACAAGTGAGTAACACTCCCTCATAAAATCGCTGTGTAAAAATCAGTTATATTTCAGAAAGGCCTATCAACCGCAGCAGCACCTTCCTGTCAGTCCAGTGAGAGGAGTGTGAGCTACCAGCGGCGCGCTCGGTCTTTTATAGTGCGGGTGACGTCCACGAATCGCCGGTCTCTGATTGCTTCATCTCTGCACATGTCATAGCAGGCTATGCCTTCTCCTCCCGAGTGCTTTCCCATGAACGCATGTGCTCGCAGCCAATTTTATCAATGAAAAGCACACTTCGTTCGCGAATCACCCAAAGTTCGATTTCGTTACGAACCGAAGTTTTCCTGAAATTCTTAAAAACAGAATTCCATTCGTTAGAATCGATTCGCCATCTCTATTAGTAGACCCATGTAGGCATTGAAGTTTTCCAGCAACTAGTAGGGAATTACTGAACCCAATTTCGTTTTGTTTTTTTTTTGAGCAAGGAAAAAAAGTCACATTTTTGGAAAGGTAACAGAAGGATAAGAGTGTTCCTCATTGCATTCTTGAAGGCGTCTATCCAAGCTAATGGTCAAGGACATGGCAGAGTCTAAGATACTAAGTGAAGGGTCATAGACCATCATATTTTTTACTAATAAGAACATGTCATAAAGAGCTAGATCATTTCATAGTGTCTCAGACTAATCCAATATCTTAATGATGGTATCAAAAGCCTATCACAGAAAAATTATATCCCCAATTTAAAAAATACTAAACCTTTATTTCAAAGAGCGCTCTTTCATCGTGGCGTGATGTATCTATACTTATCAGAGAGATAGACTCCCCTGATGAACCTAAATGGGGGAACACGTCGGGGAATATCGTTATCTTTTTTAGTTTAGTCAACTAGATAGATTGTACCTATTGGCCTCATTTTGAGATACGCTAGGGGTTTCCTAGGGTTAGCATTAGTTTTGTGGGGCGATGACTCCATGAGGAACTGAAAAAGGGCTCAATAGGGTTATTTAGTGGAAGTATACTCGTTTGACTACGGGGCCTTATAGGTCATAGTTAGAATATTTTTTCCTCTTTAGGGATTCCAAGATGTGAAAGGACTGGTTGAGCGAATATAAATTGGTGTTAAGTTATTTCTTTTTTATAAAGAGTAATATTTTTATTTATTATCGAAATTAAGGGATTAGTGTGTAGTTATAAAAATGTTAATATTTTTGAAATAAAGGTTTAGTATTTTTTAAATTGGGGATAGAATTTTTCTGTGATAGGCTTAGGTACCCACTGACTAATTTTGGTGCAGTATTCCTTAAAGGGCTTAAAGGGGTGTTCTCACCATGCTGCCAGATTTAGAATCACACATCCTGATCACGCTGTGGGTAGTTTTATAGCAGTTATTGGCATTTCAGCTGCAACATGACTGCAGGACATTTATAAAATGTTGTACACAAGGCAGCAGAGGTCTAAAGGGTTAAAGCTTGTTATTTAGCTGGGTAAGCAAATTCCATTGCTAGAGATAAGACTCTGCAGAGAGTGACTCCCCATAGTCGAACTGACTGACTGACAGCAGCTTCGATCAATCAGATAAGAGGCAGAGGAGAGAGAGGTGGGGAGAGGTGGTTGATAACCAAAAGAAACTTACGGGGGACATGTATGAAGATCGGCACATCGAAGCAACTGTTTTGATGTTTTTCTCGTGAAAATGCGCTGATGTATGTCGTGCAACGAAGTGCGCTCACACAATGTGGGGACAAACTTTGACGCTCCACAGACAGAACATTGAATTGGTTACTGATAGGAGCTTTAATACGCCTCCACTTTGTGACCGCATTCATACATGCGTCGGTGTTTATCGAATGTGGTGCGCCGCCCCAGAATGCCCACAGCCGCCCTTTATGTTAGGTACATTGAAAATGGCGTAGCTTTTGGCCAATGCGCCTAACACATAGTTGAGGTGGTTTCCCTCCAACAGCGGAAGCCGGGCACAGAGCGAGAGGCGCATTATACGCCAGAAAACCGGCGAAAATGGCGATCATACATGTCCCCCACATGCCCTGACCAAGGCAATATCAAAACAGCAACGTATTTGATAATCGTCTTCATTTACCTTTCCCTACCTGATAAAAGCGAATCAGTTTGGGGAGATATTCCCATTTAACATTCTTCCTTAACAGAGGAACAAGATCCTGCTCTTAACTACTGCAGTGCAAACAGGGTCATTGTACAAAAGGCTGAAGAGCCAAGAAAAAGGAGTTCACTGACCACAACTAAGGACAATTTGGATAGAAAATGAAAAACCTGTTGGGCAGATTTAACTTTGCTTCGGTTAATCCATATATATAGCCAGTTATTAGGTAATGAAGTTAGGAATAATCCATCAAATAATTGGGCTGTCACAGTTTTGGCTCTGGTTAGCCTAGTTTAGCCTACATTTTCCTGCAGGTCTAGCAATGTGGTGTATCTGATTTTGTGTATGCAATGTTCTACACAACAGGGCCTCTATGTGGGGGGGAAACAGGGCAGAGACTCAGCCAGCGCATGAATTCACACAGATTCACCATTAACAACAACAGAACTGATCTGCCAGTGGCCGCACATTTCTCTGGAGAAAATCATTCCATGGAAGATTTGCAGGTAACGGTCTTAATGGGAGATTTTAAGACTCAGAGGGAGAGGAAGGAATGGGAATATAAATTAATGCAAAAATTTAAAACTCTGCAAAATGGGGTTAAATATTCATGCCAGCTTCAAAGTCAAGCTATGTGTGAACTGTGAGTGCAACAAATCTCCCCTGATTGCATATAAAGATAAGAGAAATAATTTTCTGATCACTCCGTCACGCCTCACAAGTTTCCAGACTGTTTAATTCTTGACAGGTTGTAAATAACTGCTCTACCTATATTTCGCATTTTGTTATTTTTAAGAATTCTAAGAAACCTTTGAAGATCCATGTCTTGTGTGTATAAAAAGTCTGTGTATTTTCAGTTTGTTGTATAACATCAGTCTGAAGAAGAGAGCTAGTCCTCTCGAAAGCTCACTATCAAATATACTCAGTTAGCCTCTAAAAGGTATCGCCTGATTTCTTCACTATTCTACTAGCCTAGTTTAAAGCATAGTAGATTTTTGCCCTTTGACCCCTATACAGGGATCTGGACTTTGTTATTATGTATCCTAAGGTTGTCTGCAGAGTAGCCACTGACTGGTTTGATCTGACAGGTGACAGAGAAGCTAATGAGTCAAAAGTAAATACTAAATAGCAAGAATAAATTTGAAGGCCAAAACAAAATCAGATATATGAAGTAGAGAAAGCAGGGTCAAACCAAGAAAGTATAACAGAGAGACACCCAACTGGGAGTCCAATGGTCCAAGGTCAATTCCAGTAAGCCCACAAGCATAAATCTAGCAGAAATACAAACATAGCAATTCACAAGTACAGCAGGTAGTATAGAAAATACTATAATTGACCAAGGGCAAAGAGAAGTGACAGAGCTGAATCACATAGACAGCTGACAGAAAAAAAAAACCTGCCTGTTGCTTTATGAAACTGGAGGCATATAGAACTGAGAGATTGTATGGACACATTACATTGTAATGTGCACAAGCCCTATCCTCAGAAATTCATCACTACAGTGAGTTTAACATTTTACATTTATTTTCAAACTAAAGTCATATGGGCAATCTTATAATTACCCTAACTCTAATCAATCTCTGATAAGGAAATCTCTCAGCAAATAATGCCCTGTGGATAGAAGTGTAGCAATATGAAAATAATACTCATAAAACTAGTAGGTAAGAGAAAATTTTACATGTAGTTCAAATCATGTAAATCCCTGAAATTGAAAGTCACAGTCACTCAGATTTGCATGCTTTTTAATTGAGTTGGAAATGAACCTGAAATACAATCATCCCTGCCTGTATGTGTGGAGATAGAACCTGCAAGCTGTATACAATGTACATATTTGAGCATAAATCTGTCTAGGAGTCTAAATTATAGGGAATTATAAAAATCAATTAGAGGAATAATCCAAGTGTGAATGAAAAACTGAAACTGGTTACAGAATATATTTGAAATGGTATAATTATAGCAAAACTGACAAATTTAAAACAAATAGTTATATGCACATTAATTTAATTTGGATAGACAGTGAATGCAATTTTGGAACATGCAGTATAAAAATGTTAAATGACAAAAAGAAAATCAAAACATCTAAACAGAAAACTAGTTCATCTATTTAATTTGATCTGGAGGCCATTAAATGTAAAACTAGTTTTGGAAAATCTGTCTTTAGAAATTCAGAGACGCATAAGGTCAAAAACCAGGAAAAGGTGTTTTAACTTAATTGTCGGGTGCCATAGTTTGTTGACTGTAAATGCAGCAGCTGAGGCCCAATTTATATCAATGCTGTTATTCCCACTTTTCTGTTCGGTCATGGGAGAAAAAAAAATAATGGCGGTGTCTGATCACTGACATGATGAACACCAATGGCATCTGACAGATCCAATGGCTATAAATGGGGTCTGTGGGGTTTCCGTCATGGGGAATGGGTAGGGAGGTGCTAGAAAGTAAGGATTTTTGTGTGGCAAATTCTGCAGAGACGAGTCCTGGCTGAAAGAAATTGTCATAAAAGTATAGATAAGAAAAGAGGAAGAAAATTACTCTGATCAGAGAAAATGTCAACAATAAGTTACTGTCTGTAACCTTTCTGTAACTGTCTGTAACCCTACTGTTATCACTATAAACACTCTACAGAGCACTGCTATACAACTAGCAGTCATTATGTGATCATGGCCTTGGAGTGTTATTTGGTCTTTATGTAGTGGTATTAATAGGATTAATGGATTTAGTATTGGGGATTTTTTTTTTTAAATAACAGTATGATGGTAATGTGTATGGTATATATGCTCCAGGTACAGGTATATTATTTGGTAACTTGATGACTATTATTAGAGGTATTACACTATTATACATAGATGAATGCTTTTGAAGAGGCAAATTTATCAGCACTGATTTTCATTGTGCAATGTACTACTGAAGTGATATACAGTATCTGCATGAAAAATGAGTAAAACTAGTAAGAGGAAAACACATTTTTTTTACCCATAAAAATATATGCCAAAGTTTATGACATGTCATTAAATAGGCTGTGTGAACATAGCCCCATTGCTAAAAATATAACACAGAGGGCCCATGTTCCTGATGTTTTAGGACCCTAAGAATGCCCCTATAGCATAAACAATTTACACCCTTTACTAAAAATAAATTGAGCTCATTAATCTGGTACATTCTTGAGCAGAGCGATGCCCCTGCCCATCTTTCTCATTGACCTGGATTTATATATTTATTAAATGCTAATCTGTCAGTATAGAATTCTAACCCAATTAATAGCAGGACATTATAGAACATTGGTTTTGAAAGTTTCTAAAGTATTGTTTAAGGTGATACTGGATTTAAAAGGGGTTGTTCAAGATTAGTAAAAACATAGCTGCTTCCTTTCAAGAATAGCACCCTGTCTGTCACAGGTTTTGCATGATATTAGCTCCATGTTTTTCTAACTATGGACAACCCCTTAAAATACGTAGTTTGACAAAATGTAAAATACCAACAAATACCATGGCTATTATTTGTCAAGTGACTGCTCACTCATTTATGAAACAGACATTTTTCTTATCATAGATAAACCATATGCACAGAGTTTAAAAGGGTGTTCCGGGACTGATTAATGCTCATTCTTTCATGGGGGTATGAGTGAAAATAGAAAAGAAGACTCATACTTACCTTCCAGACACTTCCGTTCCCTCCCGGCTTCCAGTCCATTTAACCAGGAGTAAACGTCCATGGTTCACATGACAGCTCCAGCAAATCACAGGCCACAACATCACTTGCACATGACTTCTCGGGTTTGTAATTGCCTGGAGCTGTCACATAAACGCTGATCTCCACTGCTTCATCCCAGGATGAACACATCGGCAGCCCAGAGTCAATAGGAGCGTCCGGGAGGTAAGTATGAGGTTTCTCTTCTGTTTTCACTCATACTCTGATGGGAGAACAAGCATTAATCAGTCCCAGAACACCCCTTTAAGCCTTATACAATGCATATTATTGTTTCTGAAAATGTCAAATTTGAATTAAAAATTCAAAGCGTAATTGTGGGATTTTCAGTAGATCCTTGAAAATAATTAAAATACACATGCCTTATAATGGAAAATTAATACTCAAACAAACTAGTAGCATCTCAGTAGAGCATATAAGAAAGAGGTCAAAGAGGAATTTTCTTCCCTTCTCCTTTGAGATCACTATTGATTGTTTTATTAGTGCTCTTGGAGACAATGCACACAGTTGATAAATAATCTATACATCATTATCCTTCATGTACATGTTTTCTGAATCAAAAGACGACCTAACATTAGTAAACTTTTTAAAATGTATGGAATTTAAAGATGTAATGCGTTCATGGACAAATTCACAAATGCAAATGTGCTTCATATGTTGAAAACCTAATTTGGCCACCAGCTGGATTCTAGTTAGATCCTGGGCTAGGCTTCTTCTATCAAAAGTTTAATTCATCTAATTAAACTAATACACAGCAGATTAGGGCATTAAGACTGAAGAGAAGAAGTCAGAAGGGGAGATTCCACTTAAATTGCATCACTACCACTGAGTGACGTTAAGTTCTACTTTTGATTGTGCCAAAGATATGAGACAAAGATATGCTATGAGACAATGCTATGAGACAATGCTATGAGACAAAGCTATAAGACGAAGCTATAAGTCAAAGCCATGTTATGCATACCACATGCCAGATTTATGAACCCACATATGAGAGAATCATACATACTGTTGCATTCTTCACTCCTCTGTATGGATTTATAATTGGTGTATCAGCGCCAAGTTTAATACATGTCCCTCTTAGGTTAGAGGTGTTAAAGTATCCCAACCTTCAGTCTTGATCTTGGTCTATTGAGCTATTACCTATTGGTCACCTGAAAGAAGACCTAAAAGGACAAAAATTCATGTCTTTAGGAAAACAGAAGACAGCGGTGAATCCAATGTGTTTTTATTTAACATTATACTTAAGGGGTTATCCGTTTTCTATAAGAAGATAATACTAGGCTGCTGGTGCAATATAAAAAAAAAAAAAAAAAAAAAAAAAATCAATTAACCTTCTTTTGCTCCTTTATTCCAACATTGGTTCTCCCTGGTCTTCTGAGTACTTTCTTCTTCTTGAAAATGGGAATAGGGATATGATTGCCATTCCCATGCAACCCCGTTTGGAGCTGTTCACTTCTGAACATAGATGTTAGGGAGCGGAACATAACACTAAACAGCCTGCTTCAGTGACATCCCATTCAGAAGAGAAAGAAAATAAACAGAAGACCAGGGAGACTCGGCGCTGGAACAGAGGAGAGGAGGAAGGTGAGTATAGGGATTTAATTAGGCATCAGCAGCTTAGTATTTCTTTCTTTAGGAACTAGACAATCCATTTAACCTTTATAACTCCTATTTCAAGAATTTTATAACATACTGATAAAGAAGATTTCAAAACAAGACTTCAATAATTAAGAATTAAAACAATAATTATTCTAATAGTTCATAGCACATTGTTGTAATACATATTTTTCCTAAAATAAAACTGATACTAAGTTGCACATATCAAATACAAGTAACATAACCATTACCAATATAATAACTCAGAAAACAGCAGTAAATTTACTATATAAACTAATCCAAATAAACAAAACAAAAACAGTTGAATTAATGTATCACATACTATTGTAAGTAGCACATACAGCACATGTAGCACATAGAGTTCTAAAACATGGCTGAGGTAATGAGTAGGCAGATGTAGGCGGCACCTGTCATTAGCGGCCTGGACTGCAAAGGACAGTCATGGCACCTGGATGCCTAATAAAGAATTGTAATTATACTCCATTCTGAAATACATTAGCTTTGCAGAATAGTGTACAAGTGATTGTGCCCCTCTAATAGTCAAGTACCCATGGGATCTAAGGAACTAGGAAGCCTAATAAAGAATTGTAATTAGTGTTGAGCGATTATTATCAACAAAGTTGAAATCGGCACGGTTTTTATGTTGATCGGATTTTTAGTCGCGTAATTTAGGTTAAAATTGTGTAATCTATTAATATCCCCATTT
>JAODAL010012185.1:0-96503 GCA_025379985.1 Phyllomedusa bahiana | reverse complement strand
TTATTTTTTTTCTTTTGGGGAGAACCCCTTTAATGTTACAGATACTAATCAATATTTAGCCAAAAATCGATTCCCATCAGTAAGTGATAAATATAAGGGTAGCAAATATATCCATCCAATTTACGGCCACAGTACTATTACATGCAGTTTGTGATCAAACATATCTTGTAGCTGCAGTGTAATGACCATTAGTTGACAATACAAATATTAATACAATCAATGTATATTTCAACCAATCAAACTAAAGCCACAGCATAATTCCCATATATTGATAATAGTTGCAATAGTAAGATCAACACATAGGGCGGCATGTATGAAATTTGCCGTTTAAACGGCAAATGTCATGCGCATAATATTAGTATAGAATGCGCCTTATTTATGAACCCGCTCTACAGCGGGACATGAACCAGGTGCATTCTAGCGCTTGTACGACATTTCTGGATCAGGTAAACCACTTTGAATGTGGTATACCTTTTCCAGCAGTAATACAGATTTGCTGTACTGAAGCTATAAATATATTGCGTCGTACGGTTCTAGTGCGCCCTGCCTCCCAAACACCCCTGAAATCAGGCGCATTACAAAGTGCCGCGGGTGCTCTGTAATGCACCTGTTACTGGCGTACAGGCGATTAAAAAATGTAGCGAACAGGGCTGCGCTGTCCCGTTCATACATGTCACCCATAATTCGCATAATACCCATCAATTGACAATAGTTGTAATAATAATGCAACACATATTCCATATTCTAACGTGTTTCACCTATTATTGCACAGGTTCATCAGGGAACATAGGGAGACATGTCACATTAGGACTGCACCATTTTTTGGTGTATTTCGCGGCAAAAAACTGTTGAACCCTATTCTCTATATAAATGAACTGTAGCATACCAAAACTAGGCGCATTACACACCAGGCACGACACATTTCAATGCACCTAAAGTAGGCGCATCAAATATGTTAGCAATGATATGCTATGCACCTATATTTTGCTATGCACCTGTCTTAAGCACATCAATTATTTTGCTATGCACGGTATACCAGATGCCAGATTTTTGACAGGTTCATTCTTTCAGGCACACTATACACTCATTTAATGAGTCTTAAAACTGGCGTGGCGACGCCTCTAGATAGGCCCCAGGTAAGTAGGTAGGTCCCAGGTAGGACTCAGTTAGGTATGAGGTAGGTAGGCCCAAGTTAGGTAGGTAGATAGACCCCAGGTAGGTGCTAGGTAGGCCAAAGATAGTTAGGCATGCCCCAAATAGCCAGGCCCTTGTTAAGTAGGTAGACAGGCCCTAGGTAGGTAGGTAGAGCCCAGGTAGGTTGGCTGCATTTTGATACGTAGTAAGTAGGCCTAGGTTAAGCAGATAGATAGACATAGAGGTAGGTGGGAAAGCCATCGGCAGGCCCCGGTTAAGTAATTTAATAGATCTAAAGTAGACAGGTAGGTAAGCTCCTGCTAGGTAGGTGGCAGATGGGCCCAAGCTAGGAAGGTATGTAGGGCCCCAAAAATAAAAAATAAAATAAACTTACCTGCATTCACATTCCCCCCGATGAGCTGCAGGCCAGCTTTGAGTGAATCCTGGTGTAGGCGGCATGATGATATGTCGAAGTCATTGTTCCGCCTATGTCAGGATTCAAGGCTGATGCCTGGTAGGTCTTAAGCCTTATCCCTATTAGGGTATGTTCACACAGCTGATTCGAGCGCTGAATTTTCAGCTTCCAAATCAGTGTCAAAACCTCATCTGAAAAGTGCCTCAAAAGTGCCTTTTCAGAGAAGGTTTTGATCAAGTTTTGAAGGTTTTCCAAAAATGTTTTCTTTCTGAAACACCTATACAAATTAACAGTCAGGGCAAAAAACACGTTGAGATATTGAAGTTCTCCATTATTCCTAGGGGGTTTTTTTTGCATTTACAAGAATTGACAAGACACTTCTCTTTCAGTGCCCAAAACAGCATCCAAAGAAACACCTAAAACGTGTAAAAACCTGGTCATGTGTGAACTACAATGTTGTTTTAAATAGGAATTAATAAAAATTAACTATGGGCGTTTTTGAGGCTTTTTTTATGTTTTTTTTTGGCGAGGAAACACTCGGAAAAAACTACGAAAACATCATCAAAATCAGCCGTGTGGGAAAATACCCTTAGGCTGAATAGAGGGGCAAGGCACAGAGAGGACCGTGCAGCTGTAACTATACAGCGACACTGATCTTTCTTTGCTCATAAATGTTCTGCCTGATCTCTAAGGCCATGGTTTGCATAACAGATTTTTACATTTGAAAAAAAATCTAGTGTTTATGTGTGGGCGAGTTCACAGCTATTCCTTTATATTTGTAGTTTATACATTGTGGATATGTGCCAATGTGCCCCATTCAATGATTATAATTCATATATGTTTACTCATTGTGGTTTCACCCCAGAATCTGCTTTAATAAGTTATATATTTTCTGCTGAAAATTCTGTGCTGGATAAACTACAATGCAGATTTTGCCATTGAAATTGATAAAGGGAGAATTTCATTCAGATTAAATTTCATGTGAGCAAATTCAAATTTTTTGGGAAAATTTCCTAAAAAGGGAGTTTTTCAGGCAGGGTTGTGGAGTTGGAGTTGTTAAAAAATGGACCAACTCTGACTCTGAAAATATATAATAAATTGGTACAATTAGTAGTGCCAAGAGCAAGAGGAATTGGGTCTTGACAGTGCTACTGCTCACATATTTTCAGCCTCATCAGATGAGGAGTTTAATTTGGAAAAGTATTTGGATGACATGGAGCAGGCAAAGCGTTGCCGCAGGGAAAAAAAATTTTGCTCCCATAGCAAAAAGATTTCAGCAAAATGTTTCACTTGCTTTAAAAGAAGTAGAAGAGTTCAACTGTTCATCAAAACTGACTGTGCGGAGGCAATTCCTTTATACCCTGACATTGTTAGTGGATGTTGCCCATGTAGTCACCGCTTGCCACCAAGCCAAGTTTAGTGTAGAGAGGCCGTTCTCTAGCCTGGAAATAATGAGATGAGATTTGAGGTCAGCTATGAAGGAGGATCTGATGGAGGCGATAATATTTCTCAGAATAAATTCATAGACTCAAAAAATGTTATTCAGTACATTTTTTGTTGAAAAACATTTTTCCCACTTACTGAAAGCGATTTGCATAATTAAAATTTTTTTTAAAGTTTTTTTTTGTAATTATTGAGTTGTATTCCAATAAATATATTTTACACGGGCCTTCAGGCTCTCCGTATCTCACCATCCACCACAGGTTTGAATGTGAGGCTACCATCATTTTTTTTGATAATCATCTTAGTATTCTCTACATAGCTTTGACCTGCAATATTTAGCATAATCTTAGTTATGCAGATTCTTGTCATGTGACTGCATTGTTACTGTTTTTGCTCCTGGGGGTGGGACAAACTTTTTTTTTCTTGTATACTACAAGTCACAATCGTTCTCACATACCCTAACAGCTCATTGTGTTAATTAGGCTGATTCCCAAGCAAACTGGTCACTGGTTTGAATCAAGGGAGCAGCCATAAAGAAGTTTTCCCCAAAAAAAAAAGGAAAAACCCCGCATCAAAAAAGGCTCATCGATAGCAGTTTTTCGGGGCCCAAAGGAAAATTGTCAAACTGCTTTAATAGGTGTCAAAAGGTTTGCCCCTGGGACCCCTAACCCGGGTCGCAGGCCACCCGTCCCTCCCAGTTGGTGGAGCTGCTGCCCCAATTGTGGGGGGCAGCGCCCGGCGTGGCTCCGGCGGCCTTTGTCCCGGCCCATTTAAACCCTTATTCCCCGCCCCGTGGTTTCTCCCGCCCCCCGTCCGGCGCGCTTTCCCGTTTCCCTAGACCAGCGCCCGGAAATTTGGGCTATTCCCCGGCCGCTGCCCTTTTTTTTAAGTTTGCCTTTCCGGGGCCCCGGGCCGGGGGTTTCTTTAGTGCCCTTGGGCCCTATTGGAAAGCTTTTTCCAAAGTCTTGTTATTGTTTCCCTTTGTACCGTACCTTTCTGCCCTGCCCTTCCTCCCTGTCCTGACCAAAAACCTTTTCCCCGCCTCCCCTGCCAACCGGGCCTGCCCCTGTTTTACGACCCTTAGACAATATAGAGGAAAGCCATTTGCATTAAAACCGCAAGTATCTTTAATAATTTCATTAAAAAGCAGACATTCACCCGTGATTTAAAGTATGCCCTATGCGTACCCAATATGAAAAAAAACATATACTCGGGCGTATTGGGTTGCGGCTTAGCCTGCCTTTTAAAAGTCCTTCCTTTGGCGCCGCCCCTAGCATGGGGACCCGTGGGGACCCCGGCAATCGGCGGGCCCAGGTAACTCGTGGAGTTTCGGGATGGGGTTTCCTCCCCTTCCTCAACCCGGGTCGGTCACAGGGGCGGGTCTAATTTATATAAAATTTAAAAACCCAAAACAAAAATTTAATTTAGATAAAAAGGGGCAAAAAAATTAAAGAAAAATAAAAACTTTCCAAATATAAACAATTACAAAGGCTCAGGCAATAGAGTATTTTGAAACAGGTTAGCTAAAAAAAAAAAAACCCGTAGATTAAAAGGTTTTTCTTTTAAACCCCTTTTGGGGGGGCCAATGCTTCTAATAAGGCAACCCAATATGCCTCCTTTTTTAAACAATTTTAGGGGTTTTAACTGGTTTGTCTTCAACAAAACTTTCCCCTAAAAATTACACCATTTTAATTCAGAAACCCCAATTTTAAACCATGGAAAAAATCCCGGCTACAGAAGTTTAAACCATAGGTTTTTTTCTTCTCCCCCTTTCCCCCCCAACCCAACAGTACTATCATTTTTTAAAATGTTTATTTTGCTTTTTAAAATATAGGGTTGGGAGGGGTTTGTTTCATTAAAGGCCAAATTTCCACGGGATCTCACAGTTTGTCCAACATATATATATCCAAAGGGATTTAAAAATTTATATATAACGCCCTTGTTATCGAAATTTGGGGAAATTTCCTTTTTAATTTTTAAATTTGTGCCCCTTGTTGGATGACATGGGGGTCCCCTTTAAAAAAATAAAAGGCCCAAATTCTGGCACCAAAAGACACGAAAAGGGTGCCAGCTCTGACCTTCTAAAGACTTTTCTGGGTTTTTTTTCTCATAAAATTTTTTTTAAAGGGAAAGGGAACCCCAATTGCTGCCTTTTTTGGTTTCCCCCTTTTTGGGGTTTTAACCCAAAACCGGTGTTTCTTTAAACAGGGGGCCTATTTTTTCCCCGGGACCGCAAAATTCCCAATTTTTGAGAATAGTTTGTCTAATCATGCTGCGTGTCAAAATTTTCGGGGAAGTTTCATAAGGCGATTTAATTTTTTTTTTTTAAATTGCGTTTGCCCATCAATGTTTCTCCCTCGGAATAGCTAAAAATTCCAATGCAATGTGTTTTAGTTCCTCCTGATCATACCCTCGACCCTATAAACCCTTATCAAGGATTTTTTTTAACATTATTTGGTACTTTCTCTCATCGGAGCATATGCGCCGCGCTCTCACGAGCTGACCCTTGACTATACCTCTAAAAGTTTGGGGTGCATGTTGGCTAGAGCGCAACAGAATATTATTACGATCTGACTCTTTAGAATACAAGGAGGTATGTAGCGACCCACCATTTTTTTCTACCAAAACATCCAGATATGGAATGGCAGTGCTATTCTTAGTAAGTGCAAATTGAATGAGTGGTTGAACACTGTTCAGATATGCGACGAAGTCATCCAGCTGCGCCTCAGTACCTGACCACAGCATGAAGACATCGTCGACATATCTGAACCAGCACATTTTTATACTCCTTTATGGGGGTGATGGGAACACATGTTTGTTCTAAAAAAAATTCATATAGAGATTAGCATAGCTAGGGCAACAGGGGACCCATAGAGGTCCTGTAGCTGGAGGAACATCTCCTCCCCAAAAAGGGAAAAATAGTTTCTGGTAAGGACAATGTCCAAGAGCTGAAAAAGAAATGCAAATCTGGGAATTGGACAGATCTGGGTTTGACATAACCCTCCGAAATGCATTGACGCCATCGTCCATTAGGTTTGTTTGTAAATAGAGATTAAATTATCAAGGGTACAAATCCACCCGGCATTAGAGCACTCAATATTCTCTATAGACCTAAGAAAATTGGCCAGTATCGTGTAGGATGTATTTTTCTTTCTTAATCACGGGCTGCAAGAACATGACAAATAAGTGGACGAGGCTCCAGCAGTGAATCCACCCCAGAGACGATAGGTCGTCCCGGGGGGTTTTCTAGGATTTGTGGAACCTTTTGGGATATATAGAAATAGGGACCCGTGGATTAAAATTTTATAAGCATTTTCATGACTTATTCAGTAATACTACCTCTGTCTACCGTTCCCTGAGAGTATATGAATAAGTGTAGCTAATTCTTGTTTTGGGGTCTATTTCCAACTCCTATAACATGTAAGTCAGAAAAACTGCATTTTTCCCTCTTGTAAATACAATGTAGTTTTAAATAATAACGGAGGCACCACCTTATCTGCTTTTTTAATTGTAAGGGACTTATCATTCTTCAATTCTTTTAATGCTATCCTTTCCCATCTAGGAAAGTTATTTTTAGATGATTTTTTGCTATCACTTTGCCACCGCTGGGTAACCTCTTTGGTAACCAGCTGAGGGGATGCCTCCGTTATTATGGATACTACGTTGTATTTACAAGAGGCAAAAATGCAGTTATCTGACTTACATGTGTATAGGGGGTTTTGGAAGTAGACCCCACACAAGAATTAGCTACACTTATTCATGATACTCTCAGGGAAGCGGTAGACAGAGGTAGTATTACTGAATAAGTCATGAAAATGCTTATAAAATTCAATCCACGGGTCCCTATTTTCTATATAGTCCCAAAGGTTCACAATCTTAGAAAACCCCCGGGACGACCTATCGTCTCTGGGGTGGATTCACTGCTGGAGCCTCTGTCCACTTATTTGGATATGTTCTTGCAGCCAGTGATTAAGAAAGAAAAATACATCCTACACGATACTGGCCAATTTCTTAGGTCTATAGAGAATATTGAGTGCTCTAATGCCGGGTGGATTTGTACCCTTGATATTAAGTCTCTATTTACAAACAATCCTATGGACGATGGCGTCAATGCAGTGCGTGAGGTGTTATGTCAGAACCCAGATCTGTCCAATTCCCAGATAGCATTTCTTTTACAGCTCTTGGACATTGTCCTTACCAGAAACTATTTCCGTTTTGGGGAGGGATGTTCCTCAGCTACAGGGGACCTCTATGGGGTCCCCTGTTTCCTAGCTATGCTAATCTCTATATGAGATTTTTTGAGAATAAACATGTGTTCCCATCTTCACATATGGAGTATATAATGTGCTGGTTCAGATATGTCGACGATGTCTTCATGCTGTGGTCAGGTACTGAGGCCAGCTGGATGACTTAGTCGCATATCTGAACAGCGTTCAACCACTCATTCAATTTGCACTTACTAAGAATAGCACTGCCATTCCATATCTGGATGTTTTGGTAGAAAAAAATGGTGGGCCGTAATACCCCCTTTGTATTCTAAAGAGTCAGATCGTAATAATATTCTGTTGCGCTCTAGCCAACATGCACCCCAAACTTTTAGAGGTATAGTCAAGGGTCAGCTCGTGAGAGCGCGGCGCATATGCTCCGATGAGAGAAAGTACCAAATAAGTGTTAAAAATATACGTGATAAGTTCATAGATCGAGGGTATGATCAGGAGGAACTAAAACACATTGCATTGGAAGATTCAGCTATTCCCAGGGGGAATCTAAATTGATGGGCAATCGCAAATAAAAAGAGAAAATTAAATCGCCTTATGTATTTCTTCCACATTTTAATAGACACGCAGGCATGATTTTGGACAAACTATTCTCAAAAAATTTTGGGGAATTTTGCGGTCGATTTAAAAAAAAAAATGGTCAAACCCGTTTAAAGAAACACCGGTTTGGGTATACCAAAAAGGGGAGAACCTTGGGCAGCAATTGGTGTTTTCCGACTTGAAAAAATATGATGATCGTTTAAAAAAAAACCCCGACGGGCTTTAGAAGGTCAGAGCTGGACTCCTTTGCGTGTCTTAGGTGCCAGAATTGCTTTCTATTTTTAAGGGTGACTCCATCTGTCATCCAACGAAGGGGGCATGCTATTAAAATTAAAGGATTCCACACTTGCGATAGCAGTGGGTTATATATATTGTTAAATGCCCTTGTGGATATATATATGTTGGACAAACTGTGAGATCTGTGAAGGTTAGGCTCAATGAGCACCGCTCTGCCATCCGTATATATAAAAAGCATATAACATTAAAAAGTGATAGTACTGTGGTTGGTGAGGAGGAGAAGAAAAAAAATTTTGGTGAAACTTCTGTAGCAGGCATTTTTTTCCATGGCTAAAATGGGATTTCTGAATTAAAATGGTGTATTTTAGAGAAAGTTATGTGTGAAGATCAAATCCAGTTACCCGTAAAAAATTTTTTTAAAACGAGAGGCATTTTTGGATTGCCTTATTAGAAGCATTGGCCCGAAAGGGTTAAATGAAAGCCTCAATTCTACGGGTTTTTCTATGAGCTAGACGTGGTGTTGCACTTACTCTATTGCCCGAGCCTCGTTTATTGTCATATTGTGTATGTTTTTATTACTTAATTTTCTGCTTTGTATCTAATGTATTGTTGTTGGTTTTAATTGTATATAAGTTAGACCAGCCCCTGTGACCGACGTGCTTGAGGAAGGGGAGGAGCTATCCCGAAACGTCCCCGAGTTACTCTGTCCTGCTCGATTGCCGGCGTCTCATTGCTCCCTATGTAGGAGCGGGGCGCCATGGAAGGTTTGAACGGGAGGCTATGCCGCAACGAATACGCTGAGTATATGTTTGTTTTCAATTTTGGGTACGCATAGGACATACTGTGAATCAGGGTGAATGTTGCTTTTTAATGAAAAATTTTTAAGATTTCTATGGTTTTAATGCACTGGCTCATCTATATTGTCTATGATTGTCTTGGGGGAGTGGGACCCGTTTTGAGAGCAGTGCACAGTATACTCAGTTTAAATAAGAAGAAAGGCTGTACCTCTATTCCCGACTACGAGCCTGCCTTCCGATTTTGAACCACGCTACACCTCGGCTGCCTGCGCAAGCAAGTCACGTGAGGTTTTAGCAACTGGTAGGCTCCCGCCCCAGCAAGTCCATCCGCTTTGTGGCGGGCTTGGTGAAAACGGGACCTACTTAGATTCCACTCCTGGCCCGGCTTACCCCCATCGCTTGCGGTGGTCAGAGGATTCTACCTCCCAACCCTGACAAAAGGAGTGGCCATGACAGCTGGAAGAAAATGAATGAGTCCATGCATCCCTTTTTAAAAGGGCCAAGAGGTCGATGTTTAGGCAAAATATCAGAGGGCAACAAGTCGGTGTTTTCAAGGTCTATCAGTTTGATGTGACAGAAAACGGCAGTGGAGGTGGCTTATATGTTTCGTTTAAAAGTGAGATCACAGACGTCCATGCAAGCACCATGCAATGTGCATTACAAAAAGTTTGGAAAAGGTTGCCGAATGAAAGTTAAAGAAGCCTCAAATTCAATTCATCATAAGAAGCATTGGCCCCGAGTTTTCAAAAAAGTACAAAAAATGGAAAAATTGGATATGGGTGATTTGGAGCGATGAGATGAAAGTCAATAGACTGGGCTCTGATGGGTGCAAATGGGTTTGGAAGAATGGGGCTACCAGATCACGAAATTGAAGGAACTGTCAAATTCCATGGAGGAAACCTGATAATATAGGGATATTTCACAGCCAAAGATGTTGAATAATTGACCAAGATCGATATTGATCCCAATACTGAGCTATATGTTAGTATCCTATTGTCGGGGGTCGTTTACCAACACTGGGGGTCACCCGTTTGTCCCGGTACTCCAAATCACGATCAGGGGAACATGTATCGGCCGATTAGAAACTGAGTCAGACGCAGAGTTCTGGTTCGAATCTCATTCATGTTCCAAGCAATTCTGACAATACAATGCATTACACACATATTTGTATGATCTGTAATCAAGCAAGCGCAGGCGCGATAGAGTTTGAGAGGGACGGATGTATGTCCATATTTAGGCAGCTTCTGAGTAGATTTCATTGGTCCACGTTGTCTCTGAGTAGAAAAGTTTCTGGGAGTGCATCTGCCAAAACTAAGTTAGTTCCCAGTGAAATGAACTTTTCTTCAGAAAGGGAACTGATAACAAGACGCTGCATCCTGAGGAAGCCGATAACAAAAATGTTACATCCTGAACCGCGACCTTCTTGAGTGCTTCATATTATGCTGTATCATTCTCCACAAAATGGATTCTGCTCAAGCTGAAATGCATGTCAAGGAGAAAAGCTTGGGATTTCATAGTTATGCATACAACACAATATTGGTTCAAACCTCTTTACCTTCACACTATAAGATGAGTTCCTTCATGTACTCAAGTACTATAGGTATGAAAAGGACAAAATAGTGTTCCAACAGGACAATGACCCGAAGCATATGTCGAGTTTGGCGATGAAATGATTCAATGATAATGAAGTAGAGTTGCTGCATTGGCCTCCACAGTCCCCAGACCTAAACCCAATCGAACACTTGTGGATAGAGTTGAAGAAAAATCTGTATTCATAGTGAGTTGACCAGTCTGCACCAACATTGGGATCGTGTAGAAGAGACCTAGGATCAGATTCTGGCTCAGATGTGCTTGAATCTGATCGAGAGCCTAGAAGGCTTCACGCAGTATTGAAAGCCAAAGGTGGATTTCCCAAATACTAACAAAATAATACAAATTACCCTTTTGATTTTTAGGAGCAAAACAGTAACAATGTAATTACATGACAAGAATCTACAAACCTAAGCAGATACTAAGGGTGACATGCATGAAATTTGACATTAAAACCCCAAATTTCATGTGCGTATTAATGGCATAGAATGCACCTGATTTAAGAACCCGCTATATAGGCGTAAATATCTGGCGCAGCCCAGTTCATACATGTCGCCCTACATACTTGCAAGTAAAATTTATGTATAGGGTAGCTAAAATGATGATAGTCTCAAAGCTGTAGTGGATGTTAAGATATGGAGCTTGAAAGTCAAAAGTTCAAAACATTGTTACCCTTTTGCTTGTCAGTGTATGTTCTACCTAAATAGCTTGATTACTGTATCATAAGGGTAAAAAAAAGCCTGATGTTACTATATTACTACAGTAAAGTTATTACTTAAACATGCGCCATGTATGAGGGAATGGGAGTTGGAGTTAGGGAAATTAAGGAGTTGGAGCTTTTGCTTACTGACTCCACAGCCCTGTTTGCAGGAGCAAGTGAACGTTGCGGCCTGTGATTGGTTCTACCTGTCCTCATGAAGGATGAACAGGCAACTACTACTGGGGTCACAAGAACGGCTGTAGCGATAAAATGACAGTGTCTGGGAGGAAAGTATGCTTCTTTTCTTCTATTTTTCATCATGCCCCGACTAACAAGCATTTTGTACTGCCTAAACACCGTCTGTACAGCGCTGTGGTATATAATGGCGCTATATAAAAATATAAAATAACTAGAAATAAATAAAGTCTCCTATCACAAGTCTAAGCATAAACATCAGACAAGTGTTAAGGAATTCACACCTTCCCAGTTCATTGAGGCTGGAAATAGCCTCTTCTAAACAATCTGAAAGGGAAGAAGATCGTGGCAGGGTGCTAATGTTCACAGCAGCATTAACACATGGGTGTTAAGGTTGTTGCAGTGCAGCCTTGTTTGTCACATTTCAGTTACAGGAATGATCAAAAGGATCAATGATCAGAGATTTAGTAGAGCTGTTTCCAATTGCAACACTCAGACTTTCAAAACGAACTTTACAACAGTTATCTTGCTCATTACACATTAAGGCTCTGTCCACATGACAAGTATTTCAAGTCAGAATTCACACGGATTAGAACATGTTCACTCTTCTGTCATATTCCAAGCAGAAAATTTACTATTGACGAATGGAGATGGCTAAAAACCTAGTGTAAAATACCTCAAAAAAGTTTGCATGTCGTTTTTGATGAAGATCCGCACCCAAACCCCCATCAAAATGAATAGGATTCTTTTTCTGACTGTAAACCCACCAGAAATAAAGGACAAAGATCTACATGAAATACTAGGTAAAAACTGTTGTCTGAAACCGTTTTCAACAGTAGAATCTGAAAAGAATCCGCCAAGTAAATTTTACTTGACTGAACGTACCCTAAAAGTACTTGACTTAAAAATGTGAAGATGTAACCCATTAAATGTATTCACAAAGGGGTTTCCTGGCCGAGAAAAGAGCATTATGTCATAGATCATGTAACTTAGACATGACATGGCGGAAATAATAAGGAAAGACTAGTACAGAGAAGAACTAAAGAAGTTGCAACTTGCACATAGAAACCAATAAGGTGACTGTTTCCATTTCCCTCTGTTAGAAGAGTGCTGGAATCTAAATGGTTGTTATGGGAATTGCTCCCTTTAGAGCGGTTTTCCAATACTCGTGAACACTTCTGTATGCCCCCCCTCCTCTGGGCTAAAATAAAAAATTAACCTGTACTTATCTCGCTCATCACCCCTATTCCAACACCACCGGAGTTCTGGTGCCCACCGATGGTCCTTCACCAAAGGAGTTTATGGCTCAGTTGATGCTGCAGCCAATCACTGGCTTGAGCAGTCATGAACTGGCCTCTATGATCGCATGTCGTACATGCAGGAATGTGACTGCTGAGGCCAGAGATTGGCTGCAGCATCACCTGAGCCATAAACATGATGACTTCAGTGAGAGACCAACGAGGAACACTAGAGGTGTGGCGGATCTGGAATGGTGGTGACGGAAGGGGTCAGTGTGGGTTTATTTTTTATGTTAGTGCAGTAAGAGGCAGTAGGAAGTGTTGGAAAACCCCTGTCAGTATCATATAATGTAACGGGAAACCCCAACAATTCTATAAGAGACGTGAAAAAAAAAGTATTTGCGCCATTTTTATAGGGGGTTGGGGTTTCACTGCTTATTATAATTGACATTTTACCTGTATCCTGCAGCTTGGTATAAATCTGTTGATACCAAATGAGTAGAATTTTCACTATGTTTTTTTAAAAAAATATTTTTTATTTTTTACATTTGCACATAAGCGCCAATATCTGTTGCCAATTACTTTTTGTTTTTTCATCTGTAGATCTGATTGTGGGCTCATTTTGTAGGCACAAGTGTAGTTTTTATTGCTATCATTTTGGGATAAAAGACACTTTTGGATCACTTTTTATTCCAATTGTTTTGGGTACATGAAGTGACAAATAAACTCAATTATCATGCTGGGATTTTTTATAAATCTTCTATATGTTTACCATATTGGAATAAATTATGTTATATCTTAATAAATCAGACTTTTATGGACACAGCAATGCCAATTATGTGTAACGTTTTATTTTTTTATTTGTAAAATGGCAGAGAGGATATTAGGAACTTTTAATTTTTTTTTTTAATTTTTATATTTTTTTTTTCACTTGCACCTGACCATTATGTAGTTCAATTGCATTTAAATTGTTCTGCCTATGACAGGAAGTAAAAAAGAAGTAACATGGCAGCTATGACTCTCCCCTCTTCAATCTGTCCTGAATGCAGCAGCCAGGCTGTTCTTTCTCTCCAGCCGCGATACTAATGCCTCTACCCTGTGTCAGTCACTGCACTGGTTGCCCATTAAGTACAGGATACAGTATAAACTCAGCATTCTCACTCATAAAGCTCTCCACAGCACTGCACCCCCCTTACAATCTCCTCCCTCGTCTCTTGTCTACCACCCGACCCACTCTCTCCGCTCTGCTGCTGATATCAGGTTACACTCATCAATCATCCGAACCTCCCATGCCCGTCTCCAAGATTTCATACGTGCGGCACCAATTCTCTGGAATATGCTACCATGCAGGGCGCGATCAGGCACATTCACAACCATCACAGTTTAAGAGGGCCCAGAAAATACATCTTCTCTGTCTGGCTTACCAAGATCCCTAACTGCTATCACACACATTTGTCACTCCCTATACTAGGGCACTCACAGTCACTTATCTGTATATAGATGTACTGTCAGGGTGGCAGGTTCATCCATTTTCATGTAAACCAGCCCTATTTATGAAACAAGGCTGGACCATTGTAAACTTAGCACTTCTTACCGTATGTTTCACCCATACACCCTAATAGATTGTAAGCTCTCACGAGCAGGGCCCTCACACCTTGTGTCTCATCTGTAAGTACTTTTAATGTGTAATGTCTGTACGTTTACCCTTGAATTTGTAAAGTGCTGCGGAATATGTTGGTGCTATATAAATAAAGATTATTATTATAGCTATCGAATTCTTTATTATGTTTCCGCTGCGATGGTGACCACTTGGGACCACATGATTTTTTGTGAGGGGGGGAAGCGATCTGTGGCAGGAATGGTGCCACAGCACCTAAAGGATTAAACAGAATAGATTGGAGTGGGCTCTGATCACTACTGATAGCGACTGATGTAAGCTGTAATTAACAGCTGGCAACCGCGCCTATGATGCAGGTTGTTAATTAGTGAATTAGCCTGCTCCAAAGCTCCATACCGACAATAAAACATACCCATACATCCATTGTCATAAGGGGTTAATCATAGTCTTTTCAAGGGGATATTGATTCTTCATGTGGAGAGTAACAAAAAGTTGTAAGGTCAGCTATTGGCCATGCAATGCTCCCTAAGAAGCAAAATATGTAAATGATCTCCCCTATAAAAGGAGGAGAGCTCTCACCTATTGAAGTACCTACCCTTTTAGTCAGATCCAACCCATTAAAGAGCCTTAAATCCCAACTATGGATTTAAGCCAAGTCAGAAAGTCACCTATCTGGAGACAGTTTCTTATGAGTGAAAATATTTATTAACCACTTGTCATCAAACACAAGCACAGCACTCCCACTTTTTTCACCATGTCTCTTTTTACAAGTTCTTCCTCACACTCATAAATCATGATCCCCACTTCAGAAAAAAAATCATGTTTTAATACTTCTATATTCTAAGAGTCAAAACATTTTTACTTTTCATTCCATGGAGGGTTTTATATTTGTGGGATAAGTTTACAACAAAAAAAGCAGTCCTGGCTGCTAACACCAGCAGCCCAAATAAAACATCCGCTACCCCAACAAGTCCAAATACAATATCTGCCTCCAAGTTTTTTCTTGCTCACGCATCCCACCACTTTCTAATATAAACAACACTATGGGCGACATGTATGAACGTTGGCGCAGGCAGGCCAGTTCTAAATAGCTTTAAGGCAGTGTAGAATGCGCCAGAATGTATGAACGTGTTCTTCTGCAGGTCATACATACAGGTGCATTGTAGTGCCAATACGACAAGTTTGACTAAGGCAGACCACATTTAACCTGGTCTGCCTGTTCTAACTGTTCTGTGCCTAGGTTTGGCAACAAACATTCATAAATGTGTGAACTTCTATGAATGTGGTGCGACGCCCCCAGAACGCCCCTAATCTTTGGCGCATTAAAAAGTGTCTTTGACACATTACAAAAGCACGTATCGCGCCAAAGTTTGGAGTGCGCCTGTTCATACATTCTTTTTGGCTCAGAGTGCACTAGAAATCTGGCGCAGCCCCGTTCATACATGTTGCCCTATAAACTGAAGCAAGAAAGTAAAAGTGACACATCTAATAAGGGGCAGGTGTGCACTTGCTTTTATGATTAGAGCCAAGTATACACTGCCACTATACACGCACCCAAATACCCTACAACACCGACATATAGAGACCACAAAGTGGTCAGACACCAGCTCAGTTCACCATCACACTGATCCAACACAGAAGTGTCCCTGACATCCAGGGACTCACAATTAATGTCTTCTCGCATGAGTCATTCTTTGTACCTTTTCCCATCCGACCCAGGCAGCCATGACAACTAATCCCTGTCACAACTCGTCCCTACAGAATTTACCGCCTCTCCGTTTGCCACCCAATAGCTACGGTCCTCCACCGTACATAGCATGCAAAACAAAATACAGAAAAAGATACCCTACACATTAACCTATATATCAACCACATGCTACACTTACATTCCTGCCGGTATGAAACATACTATATGTCAATCAATAAAACATTCTGGCCCTTTGAAAAAGAAGTGAGAGTGAAAAGAAGGGGGATCAGAAAGGGAAGTCACATGCCCAAAGTTTTATTTAAAAGACAGACATACAAAGAGAGAAAGGGAAAAAAGACTAGTGTTAACCGCTTCCCCTAGCCGCCTATATTTTTTCCTCCCCACTTTCCAAGAACCATAACTTTTTTATTTTTCCATCTACATAGTCCATTCCTCAGTATAAATTATGTGTTATCTGTGTTCTGCAGGTTGATAAAATTCTGGTGTTACCAAATGTGTAGGTTTTTGTTATGTTTTAGTACTTTTTAAAAAATAAAAACATTCTCTATTTTGTAACTTTGCGTTGCAACACAATTTTCTGTGACCAATCGTTTTTTGTTTTTCCATGTACGGACCTGAGTGAAAGCTCATTTATTGCGGGCTGAAGTATAATTTTTATTGAAATCATATCACTGAAATAAAGAAACTAAAACATACGTTTTAGTAAATACTTTTAGAAAAAAACAGATCAATAGTGATTTAAAATTTTGATATACTTAGTAGCCACAAAGTAGTCTGTGGGAGATAATGGCAGTCACTTCAGTGTATATAGAGACCACCAGAACAATTAGTAGGCTTTCTTTTACCCACAGTACACAGAGGATGTTGTGGAGGTTGATTTCCACTCTTCAATAGATCCAACAAATCCAAATTGGGTAACCAGATGGCCCATTGACACCATGATAAGACCCTGTTGTGTTCTGCCTAACTCCGAAAGGGGCATCTGCACCTTACAGAGGCTCTCCCTGTAAAGCCAGTAATTTTAATATATAACCAAAATCATACAGAGGTCGGCAAAAAAAGACAAAGAAAGACAGGTCTGGGAAAAATAGCCTGTCTGTTTTCGACGTATTTCCCCATATATATATATATATATATATATATATATATATATATATATATATATATATATATATATATATTACATTATATATATATATATATATATATATTACTAACAGCTCCTAATGGGATATATCAATCAAAGGTACCCAATAATATCAATACAGAGTATACATATTTCCACCAGAGAACCAAAGATACTTAAGCAATACAGAGAAAAAAAAAGTGCATGCATATGTCCAAAAAGACTGATGGTATTGACCCCTTCCCGACATAGGATGTATCATTAAGTCCTAGTGGGGAGTGCCTTACTGCAAATGGATGTACCGGTATGTCCTGGACATAGTGAGGGCCACGCTTGTGGGCCACATGTATATGGCAGTTGGCCTCATGCCGCATTACTCGACGCTGAAGTGCGTTCCAGCCACGGGTGATTAACCTCTTAGCTGCAGCAATCAATTACAATCGCCACAGCTAAGGCGAAGACAGGAGAAGGGGAGTCCTTCTGTCTTTTCTCTTTTCTCGGAAGTGTAAGAAACACTTTTGGGATGTCTGTGACGTCACCATACCCTGCAATGCATTGTGAGCATTGTCGGGCATGATGAGTGACAGTCGCCATGGAGACCAGTACATAGCAGTTCTGCTATGTACTGATCTCTATTGTACCAGTGATCTTCAGATCACTGATACAAATTCCCTATGGGGAAAAGTGAAAAAAAAAAAAGAAAAAGTAAAAAAAAGGAAAACACAAACACGAATAATAAAATAAAAAGATGTACACCACCCTTTTACTCTTTAAAAACAGCAATTCCCCCCAAAAGATCAAAAATAAATATAGTACACATATTTGGTATCATCGCGTGCATGAAATTTGTCACGTTAATTAACCCGGACAGTGAATGCCGTAAAAAAAAAACAATCACAGCACATCTCAAAATGGAATAAAATGCAATCATAATCCCAAATAAACACCAGTTGTACCAATTAAAGAGTCAGTTCATCAAAAAAAGCCCTTACACAGCTCTGTATATGGAAAAATAAAAAAGTTATGGCTACCAGAAGACAGCGATGCATGAATACACATTTTTTTAAAAGCACTTCAGCATAAAAAAATTATATAAATTGAGTATCGCCGTAATTGTATCGACCCACAGAGTAAAACTAATTTGTCACATATATGGTGAGTGCTGTTAAAAATAAAAAAACACTACTAGGATTGCAGTATTTTCTTCACCATGCCTTCCAAAAAATGGATTTAAAACGGATCAAAAAATGATACCCCCAAAAATGAAACCAGTAAAAATGTCAACTCATCTGGCAAAAACCAAGCCCCTACACAGCAACATACACAGAAAAATAAAGAAATTAGTACACAGACTATGGTGATGCACAAAAAATATAAAAATTGGGTAATACTGTAGTCATATCGGCCTGCTGAGTAAAGCTAATATGTCATTTATACCGCACGGTGACTGCCATAAAAAATAAAAACACTACCAGAATTATTGTATTTTGTTCAAAACGCCTCACAAAAACCTTAATAAAAAGGGATCAAAGCATCATATGCACCCAATAATGGTACCAATTAAAACGTATCTCATCCTGCAAAAAAAACAAGCCCTTAATCAGTTCCATATGCAAAAAAAATAGAAACTTATGGCTAGAAGACTACAAAGACATAAAAATGAAATTTTTTAGAAACATTTCTATGGTGTAAAAGTACTAAAACATAAAAAAGCTATATAAAATGTATATCATTGTAATTGTACCGACCCGCATAGTAAAGTTATCATGCACTTATGCTGCGTGGAGAAAGCTGTAGAGATTAAGCCCAAAAAACAATGGTGTAACTGGGTTTTTTTCTCCTTATTTTCATAGCCCAATTGTCATGATCATGCCTGACAGAACCTCAGCTTTGGGCTCTGTTCGCTGGCCGCGGCCGTTGCGACGGAAGCCCTGGTTTCTTACTTGATGTTTTGGAATTGTATTCACTAAGTGTGAACTGTGTTCTCCTCGCTCTTTGCTTGATTGACTCCTAGCCAACGCCCTGGCCAGGAATCCTCCAGCACTCTTGGAGTTAAATAGTTTCTCCTTTTGATTGACAACCTTCTGTTCCTATCCAGCCTTGTGTTTCTTTCCACCTATGACCTCAATCCTGCCTTCCTTGGTTCCCTATTTAAAGGTTCATTTCACCTTCATCATTGCCTGCTATAGAGGTCTTCTGCCTGTAGCTAGCGTTGCCTTTATTCTGTCCTTTCTGTTGCCTGACCCTGCTGCGCTACTGACCATTCTTTCTCCTTGGGATTTTGTACTTCTGCACCCGACCGTTATTGACCTTTGGCTTGTCTTAACGTTTTTTCTCTCTGTCTCCGATTTGGTACTGCGCTGCCCGCTTGCTGCCAACCTTGCTTACCTGACATTCCCTTATTGTGTTTTGTATTTGTTTATCTGTGTCTTGTGTCCCCACGTATTCAGTGTAGTCTTCAGTCTTCTGGTTGGGGCCGACCTTTTAAGGAGTCGGGTACCCCAAAAGGCAGGGACAGGGGTTGGGACCAGCGTCAGGGCCTCACTCTGTCTGTGTCTTCTCGTGTGTCCCTGACTGGTCCCTGACACCAATGCTAAAAAAAACTATGGTACATCTGTGCGCCCAAAATGCACAACAGATCCCTAGATGAGATCCATGAGGGGTGTTAAATCCAAAATGGGGTGGCTTCTGGAAGGTGTCACCTGTTCTGGCACCCACCAAAAGCGAAATAACGCTCCCTCCCTTGTACGCCCTGCCGTGTGCCCAAACAGCAGTTTACACACATATATAGGATATTGCCGAACTTGGAAGCATTTGCGCAACAAAATTTGGGGTGCTTGTTTTTCAGGATTCCTTGTAAAAATGAAACATTTTCAGCTAAAATTGCAGATAGTTGGAAATAAAACATTTTTTCATTTTCACAGCCTAATGCTAAAAAAATTGTCTAACACCTGTGGGGTCTATATACTCAGTGCAGCCCTGGATATATTCTACAAAGAGTGTAGTTTCCAATATGGGTCATTTTAGGGGTGTTTATTAAATTGTAGCACCTTATGGTGTCTACAAACATGGAATGGTACCTAAATAAAATTGTATTGAAATTCTGGTAGGTGGTAGGTGCTCTCCTACTCTGAGGCTTGTGGTTGAGCCAAATAGCACACTAGGGACACATAAGGGAATCTGGGGAAATGCGTTGAGTTTCATTTCCCTGGTCACATCTATTGTGATCCAACAATGGATAAAAATGTAAAATCTGCAAAAAAAAAAGTGAAATTTTGAAATTTCACCACCACTTTGCTTTAATTTCTGTGAAATACTTAATGGGTTAACAAACTTCCTAAACACTGTTTTAAATACTTTAAAGGGTATAGTTTCTTAAATGAAGCAATTTATGGGGGTATCTGAGATACAGGCCCCTCAAAGCCACATCAGAACTGGACTGGTCCTTAAAACATCTTTTATACTAATATTTATAAAATTACTACTAAATTTCTAAGCTTCGTAAAAAAAAAAGACATTTAAAAAATGATGCCAACCTACAGTAGAGTATAATACCTATCTTACATTCATAAAGTTTTGAAGTGTGAAAATGGCAAATGTTTCCAAATATTTCCACGACATTTTGATATTTTTCACAAATAAACAAGGATTGTACAGACCAAAATTTCTTACTAACTTAAAGCACTATGTGTTATGAGAAAACATTCTCTTTATCATATGGATATGTAAAAGTGTCAAAAAGTTATTCTTACATAATGTGTCACATGCCATATTTCTAAAATTGAGCTCTGTCAGAAAGGCCAAAACTGGCTGCAGTGGTAAGGGGTTAAACACTGCATATAAATAAAGATAAGTTGTGGGTAGGGGGTTAAAAACATCCCACAGAAAATAGATCCGAACTTGGAAAAAAATCTTGAGGGTGGTAAATCATTATTATTAGGGATGAGTAAATCAATTGTAACGAAGTGGAATACGTTTCTAATTTCAGGAAAATTCTATTCTAAATGAAGCCGAATTTCCTCGCGATTCTTGGTAACGAATCTAAAATGGCTGCGAGCACATGGCGTGACATGAAGCAAACAACTATGGGAGAAAGAAAGGAACACCCTCAATGCCATGACAAGCATACATGCAGCCAATCCGCAGCCAGCCAGCTTCTGTGATGTCACAGCCTTATGAATAGGCCAGCCATTTTACATTCTGCCAGTTGCCACTGTGTCTCTTATGCACACGGATCTCTCTGCAGCAGCACTAGATTACTCTGTGCCAAATACTTCATATTTTCCAGTTACTGGGGTGAAATACCTTTCAACTACACATTGTGTGTGTCATATACACACATGTTCCTCAACCAGCATTTTTTATTTAGGGATATTGTTCTCCGGTCACATCCCGCACACGCCGGTCACATCCCGCACACGCAGGTCACATATCGGACACATCCCGCACACACTAGACACATCCCGCACTTGCAGGTCTCACGGAAGACACATCCCGAACATGCCGGTCACATCATGCACACGCAGGTCACACGCCAGACACATCCCGCACATGCGGGCCACACTCCGGACACATCCCGCACACGCCAGACACCCATGCTCATCTCTAATTATTATGTTCAGGCATCCATGTTAGCTAACCAGGATGTGCACATTTTTTAATTATTCATAATTAGTTGCTTATAATTGACATCTTTAACTTTAAAAGATTTTTGTTGATTTTCCTTTACCCACATCCACCTGACTTTTGGGCTATTTTATGTGTATTATTTATACACATTTAGTTCTATTACAGATCTAGAGCATGCTCAGTCCATCTGTTTTAATTGGGGTGCCATCTTGGAAAAGCGAATCACCTAATGAGCATGCCCGGAAACCTTCACCCTTAAAGTAGGTATACATAACCATCTAGCTATCATGACATTTTGGTGGAATAGTCATGGTTTATCTTTTGATTCATTTTTATTCCAATAATTTGGGGGAAATGAAATGACCAAAAAAAATTCCAGTTGGTGGGAGAAAATTCTTTTTCCTTTTAGGGTGTTCAGCATACAGGGCAAATGGTGTATAATTTTAATAGATTGGACTTTTACGGACGCACAATACCAATTATGACTTTTCTTATTTATTTGCAAAATCACAAAAGGGGGTGTATGGAATATTTAGTATTTTATTTTTATAACTTTATTTTTTCGTTGAAAAATTGGCCCCCTTTGGGACTTCCACTAGGGAGGGGGAATAAATATTACTTGTTCTGTAATATTATTTATTAATGCAAGCGTGGGTGTACCAATATGGCACTCTTATTAGTTATGATCTATAGTATCAGTCAAATAATTTTTTTTTTCCATAGCTGGGAAACTGGCCGGTTGGCAAATCAGAGGACAAAGCACCACAACTAGGTAACAGTTTACCAGACAGTTGATCAACAACAATCTGTCATGCACAGTAGCAGAGGATAAGATGCAAGAATGGAAAAAAAATATTGTACCCGGGCTTATGTTTGCGAAATGGTAACGGGGTTTTTTTTCTACTCAAATAATTCACTCCTGACACACTAATGTCCATCCATTCGATGAAGTATAAAACGTGGCTCATTGAAGAAGGCAACTCTTTGCCAAATTGTTTTGGGAGCCCATATGCAGTAGACTCACGGGGAGCTGTTTTTTTTGGCAAAGTCTGGTACCCTTTGGTAAATTGGGGCAGTGCCTGCCCCCTTTTTAGCTGTCAGTTCATTTCCTTCGTAGCCTTTTCCGTTTTACATAAGGGCATCGTGCTTCGCGGTTTCCCAAACTTTTTTTACCAGTCCAAATTTTCGATTCACAACGCACTTTCACCACAGCAGCTCTGGATATATAAAGATAAAAATGGTTTTACAGTAAAATTTTGGGGGCACCGAGTCTGTTTCAGAAAGACCATCAATAACTTTTGGTGCCTGGCGGGGCGTAACGAAAACCCTGGGCCCCAAAGCAAATTTTTGGATGCCCCCCCTCCCCCCCTGACCCAAAACATTTACCGGCTGCAGTTAAAAATGGTAATAAAAAAAAGGGGCAAATCCCTCACCTCTTTATGCCACATACTGCTACCAAAAAAATCCAACATTCCCAAATTAAGCCATACCCCCCAACTTTTCGAATTGATTGCAAATGGGGGAAACACCCAAACAAATGCCCCTTTACCAGGACACGCCTCTAACCAGCCCCACCAAAAAAATCAGGCCCGCCCCTCCAAAACCCACCCAACAAAACAGCGGCGCCACTGAGTCTGTAAATTGTAATTTATAAAGTAATCTTGTTTCACAGAAATCCTTAAAAATTTTTTTGCTGTAAGAATGTTTATGGAGGGTATACTCTATTAGTAAACCAATAACCCCGGGTTTTTTCGGGCAAATTTTTCCCCGTACTGTTTAAAAACCCAAAAACTTATTACAAAAAGCTTAAAAGGAATAAATAATTCCAAATTTAAATTTGGAAAATATTGGGGGAATACCCCCCTCCAATTACCACCAATAGTGACTGAAAAATACCTGCACACCCTGAAAAAATATCACCACCAAATAGTGACTAAATAATACCATCAACCATGACCACAATCACCACCACATAGTGCAAAGTAATCCATGACCACATACACCAAACATAGTGATGATAATACAGCCATACCCCCCCCCAATTAAACATTACACTCACCAAACCCCATCTCAGTGACAATAGGGGGGTGATGCAGTTTAACGGTTCTGCAGCTGTATAACCCCTTCAGTGACCTTGGGGGGGTGATGCATTTGTCACGGGCTTTTAAACTGTATATACCACCATCTTGACCATATGGGGGGTAGATAGAATTGAAAAACGGGCTCGGCAACAAAGTGAGGACAGTACAAATACAATTTAGTGATACGGTGAGCCTTCTCTGTTGGGAGTTTTCCCTTTTCCATTCCCTAATCACATGCCAATTCCCCCGGTTGCCCCGCAAATTAACCACAAAACTTTTTTGACTCTGAAACTTCTCCAGCCCCTTTTCCCAATTCCACGTTGTAAAAAACTCCCCAGGGGGTGATAGGTGGAGTACGGGGAGTATGGGGCAACAGGAAGGGGTCGGGGGTTATAGAGTTTTGGGGTAGGGTTGTATTTTGTTTTTGAAAACTAGGGACAGGGGTGAGAGAGGAATTTAAGGGCCACAGTTACAGCACAATCTCCTGGGGGAAGACAGAAAACAATCCCGCGGAGATGTGGTGCAGCTGTGGCCTGTTCTCCCCCCTCCCCCCAGATGATCCCACGCAGGACCTTCGGGGGTGAGGGAATAAAGAATTACTATTTGGATTATTAGACAGTCGGAAAAACCTACTCTATTTCTAACTAACATGGTCAGGAGGGGGGGTGTCAGGGGTTATTTAATAAAGGCTTTTTTATTTGTTTCTGTTATTTTTTTTTCCCTTTTTTCTATGATGTAATGGAGGTGTCGTAAATTTCCCCTCTAACTAGCGCTCGGACTTGGTGTCAGCCACGGGGCTTTTTGTACCCCAAGGCCGACCTAACCCCGGTCACGTTCCCCCCAAATCCAACAACCAGGGTACTGGAAGGGCCCGGTAACCCGCAGAGCGGACCGTCAAATTTGGGGTCTGCTTCGGGTTTGGGTGGGGGTGGTACTCTTAGAAGGGGAAAGGGGACCAAAATGATGGCCCCCTTCCAATTCTGAAGTTTAGGGCAGCGTTGGTTTTACCCTGGCTGGTTATGGTAATTGGAGGGACCCCCCCCGTTGTTTTTTATTTATTTTTAAATATTTATTTATTTTGGAATCTACAGTGGGGACCTCCGTAATCATTTCAGTGGATGCCCCTGGTGATTCTCATTAAAAACATTTTTTTGAAAAAAAATGACGTGGGGTCCCCCCCAATTTTTTATAAAACCAGCCCAAAGGGAAAAACCGACAGCGCGCAGCTGATATTCAAATGGGAAAACCATTGATCTGGTAATTCCCCTTCTAAAATATAGCCCGCAGCTGTCCAAAAGGGGTACCCTACATTAAAGGGTCCGTCCTAGGTTTCCCTTGTACCCCGGTCCCTTGGGGACTGGGGAATAGTGAAAAGGTTAGTGTCACCTTGGGGTGAAAAAAACACCGGGCTGAACCAAGCCCGAGCGTAGAATGGAAGGGTCATCCGATACCCCATACTATCACTGGAATAAAATGAAAAAAAACACGAAACAGGAAAAAAAAAACCTTTATTTAAATAAACCTCCCCCACACAAAGCCCTCGTTTTCCCTTTTATAAAAAAATAGACCAAAAGCCATCCGCTAGCCCCCGAATTCCCAAAGAGTCAATGGAAACTGAAAAAAAAAAACATAACCACAAAGGGGACTCACCAGCTTCCTGGGAGTGCTGTGAACCCTGTCAACCCGGATGAAGAATAGCCCCTTTTGCCAGGCTGGGTGACATCCAAACAGCAGGCGTCCAGGGAAAGCTGGGTGCCCCCTGTGGGGATAGTGTCACCCCGTTTTCCCCCCCTGCTGAATAATATCCAGTATATGGGGAAAGGGCTGACATCCCAAAAAGCAGTTGTCCCGCGTCCAGGAAATTGAAATGGCACCCACCCCCAGCAGGACTTAGCCCTTTCCGGTGTGGTGGAGGGGTGTCACCCGTTTCCATATATGGAAGTTTTATTTAGCAGTGGGAAACTGGGTGAATGGTTCACACAGGACCTAAAAGGGGCTGTGTGGGGGATGGGGCCATCAGTTTCCCGGGTGCTGATTGCCTATCCAGATGTGGGAAGCTGGGTAGGGTTTGGGAAAGGGAGAGAAAGGGGGGGGGGGGGAAAGGGGGGGTGTGTGGGAAAGGGGGGGCAGGGAAAAGAGGGGGGTTGAGTGGGGGTCAGGTTGGAATGGGATTCAGGGAGGGGGGCCCGAGTTTGGGGACAGGGGGGGGGGTGAGTTAGGGAACAGGGAGGGAGGGGGGGGCCGTTTTTGGGGACGGGGGGGGGGGCTGAGTTTGAAGATAGGGAGGGAGGGGGGCCGTTTTGGGAAAAGGGGGGCTAGTTGAGGACAGGAAGGGAGGGGGGCCATTTTGGGGGGCGAGGAGGGGCCTCAGTTAGGGACAGGGGGGGGGGGGGCCGTTTTGGGGGAAGGAAGGGGCCTTAGGGAGACAGGGGGGGCCAAAAGGGGGGGGGGGGTTTTGTGGGGCGGGGGCGCAGGGAGGGAGGGGGACCGTTTTGCGGACGGGGAGTGGGGGATGGAGGGAGGGTTTTTCCCTTTTGGAGGGAAAGGGAGGGCTAGGTTGGGGGAAGGGAGGGAGGGGGGGCCCTTTGGGGGGGCAGGGAGGGCTAGGTTGGGGGAAGGGAGGGAGGGGGCCCTTTTGGGGGGTAGGGGGGGGCAGGTTGGGGGGTGGGGGGAAAGGGGGCCCGTTTTGGGGGACAGGGGGGCTAGGTTGGGAAGTTTTGGGAGGGAGAAAGGGGGGGCTTTTTTGGGAGGTCAGGGGGGGGGCGTTTGGGGGCGGGGGGGAGGGGGGCCCGTTTTGGCGGGGCAGGGGGGGCTAGGGGGGGAGAAGGGGGGGAGGGGGGCGTTTTTGGGGTGGGGGGCTAGGTTTGGGGACAGGGAGGGAGGGGGGCCCATTTTGGGTGGGCAGGGGGGGCTAGGTTGGGAGAAGGGGGGAAAGGGGGGCCGTTTTGGGGGGGGGTCGGGGGGGGGGGCTAGGTTAGGGGGCAGGGCGGGAGGGGGGCCGTTTTTGGGGGGGGTTTGACGGGGGAGGTTATTACCCCATTCTGTGTCCCCCTTCTTGGCAGCTGCTGTGGCTCCGGGCCCGCAGTCACCTGATCGTGTAGCGAGGGGGGGGGCTAGCCCCCCCAGGGAGTGAAGTCAGGGAGAGCATTTATGAACCTTTTCCCCCGAGTCCCTGCACCGGGGGGCCCTTGAGGGGAGTTTCCCCGACAGTGGCGGTGATTGCGCCGGGGATTGCGGCCGGTAGGAGCCCGGGCCCCGCGATCCGTCCGGGAGTGAATGTAAGTTCACTGCCGGCGGCGCAGGGCCGAAATACTGGGGTGCAGATGCCGGGCGGGGCCCCATAAGCAAGGGGCCCGGGCAGTTGCTTTGTCTTTACCCGTTTTTTCCCCCTTTCCCTTTTTCCAAATTTCCAATGGGCAGATATGCATTCTTGTAAATTTTAAAAAAAGTTTGTGTTTTTTTTTTCTTTTCCTTTCGGGGATAGAGCCACCCAAAGGGGGTAGAGGAATCCCATGTTTATAAAAAGAGCAAAAAAGAAATAAAATCCCTTTTTCCCCCTAAATTGCTAAAATCTTTTTCCAAATACCAAAATTTACCCCTAAACTACCTTCTTCTTTTCATTAAAAACTTAAATTAAACAATACCTTATTTAAAAGTCCTTTTAAAGGAATCCGGGGCATGAAACCCCCCCACCCCCCCCCAAATAAACTTTAAAAACCCTTACAAACCATAAACAAAATATAAACCAAACAAATTAATGGATGTTTTTAAAACCAATTTTTGCGGTTGAACCAAAAAGGAAAAAATACCCTTTGGGTCAATGCCAAAGTTAAGCAAAAAGGCAAAATAAATTTTTCCGACTCCTTTTTGGGAAAATTAAATAAAAATTATAATATTAAAACTTTAAAAAAAACTTTTCGGGGTAAATTTGTTACTAATGCTCTAGTATCATAGTTTTTAAAAAAGGTTCAGCTATCCTAATGCTGTATGGAGTTGCCAAGTCACTGATAGACGGGGTTAATGGCTTAGCGGTCAGAAGGAGCTAATGCTGTTAGGGGGACGGTGAAAGCGAGGCAGGCCAATAAGAGCGACGGGGGGCCAAAAACCCCACAGTGAGAGGAACCTGTCAACTAAGGAGTTGTGATGGAAACAGGATGAGAGGAGCATGTACATGGACCTCCGGTCCAGGTCCCCGGGTTTGCTGGAAAAAATTTGTGTGAGAAAAGAAAGGAGAGCCCGGGGTGGAGCCCCCCTAAAGAGGAAAGAAAACTCCCAGGAGGGGGACAATTTTTAGAAGGCAGAAATTGAAAAAAGGGGCAATGGGCCCCCCGGAGGTACAAAGAGGACCTCGGTGAGAATAGACCTGAACAGTCGTTCTTGGGTACCTCCACGCTCCCTTATCCTCCCCTCCTTTGAGGTGCACTCTGTCCCTTACCCCCCCTCCAAAACCTGCAAGGGGGCTGTGGTCTACCGTTCCCAGGCCCTGCCACTGCCTTCCTCGACCACTTCTCTTCTGGCTTTCCACTTTCTTTTCCACGCCCCCCATAGTTGGGAGATTTTAACATCCCAATTGATGAAACCTCCTGTGCCAGCAAACTCCTTAAACTCGCTCTTTTTTTGGGGCCTCTCACAGTGGACCTCGGACCACCCACAGAGATGGACACCCACTGGACCTATCTTCACCCCCCTCTGCCCCCTATTGACATCCAACTTCCCTCACCCCATATCTGCCCAAACCCTGTTCCTTCTCCACCAACCCCCTCCACCTGTCCTCCTGCCCCAATTAGTGCCCCCCCGCGGAACTTACAAAACCAAAAACCCTCGCACTCTCTTGATTCCTTCACCTCTTTTCCCCTACCCTCACTTGACAACCCGACACGCCGCTGCTTTTTCAAAAAACCAATCCCACCCCCTTGATCAGTGTCCTTCCACAAAACAGAACCCGCAACTCACAGAAACCCCTGGCACACAGCCTCCCCCCTAAAAATTGAGGCGAGTTTCCCAGAATTGCTGAACGCCGTGGAAGAAAATCCGCTCCCCGACGATTTCCCCCTTTTACAAAAAATCGTACACGCTTTTAATCTGCACCACTACCGCCAAACAGGATTACTTCACCCTTCATCCCTCCTTTGTTAAAAACCCCAGACTTTATTAAACCCCTTCAACTCTCCCCTTCGCCCCCCCAGACCTCCCCCCCCATCTCCCCATCAGCGGCGATTTGCAACTCATTTTTTAAAAAAGATAAACCTATCAGAAAAGCTTCCCCCCTCAGTCCCACTACCCACCTCTATCCCCCTACCATGCCCACCCACACTCACCCTGCACAGTCCCAGTGAACACTTCCATAACCTGCTTTCCCCTGTTATCATGACAACCTCCCCCTCTCTAGTGCCCCAACCCCCTCACTACCTGTAACCTTGACCACTGCCACCTACCTCACCCCAGACCCACATGTTATTTTCCCAGCCTTCCCCCATCTTTTCAATCTATCTTAACCTCTGGCATCTTCCCTTCCCCCTTTAAACCGCGACCATCACACCTTCCTTAAAAAAACCCATCTCTCGCCCCCTCCTCACTGTCCAAAATATCGCCCCATTCACTGCTCCCCTTTTTCATCCAACTCCTCGACACAAGTTATTTCGCGTCCTCCCACCCCCTTCCCCCAATCTCTCCTTTACCCATCCATCAGGTTCCCCCAAACCACTCCACTGAAATGCCCCAACCAAGGTCCAACGACCTAGTAATGCTAAACCCCACCATACTCCGTCCTTCTCCTCCTAGACCGTCCTCGCCTTTGACACGGCCCGAACCATCCCCTCCGCTAAAATTTTTCCTCCCTCGGCATCAGGAAACCCGGCCCCCTCCCGATCCTTCAACCTCTGAACGGACTTCATGTCTCTCACTCCTGCACCACCCCCCTCCCCCCGCTCTCTTTGGTGTCCCAGGGGTTTGTCCCGGGCCCACTCCTCTTCTCTTTCTCACTCTTGTCTGGGTAGCCATAGCCTCCAAAAGCTTTAATCCACCTTATGCGAAAAACACCCCGCTTTAATCTCGGCGAATTTTAAATCTCTTTCTCCCCGGTTCCCAAAATGCCATCACCTTTTCCCCCTTCTTTTCCTCCCCTGCTTAAAAAAATGTAGATAAAACGAAATTTATATCTTTTAGTCCCTTCTTACCCCTCCACTGATCTCTCTATCATGTTAAAGGCCACCCCTCTCACCTCCCAAGGGCCGCTGCCTTGGGGATAAACCTTTGACTCCTCTTTATCCCTTTAAACCACACATCCAAGCCCTCACCCCTTTCCCGCCCCCTCCCCCTGAAAATATTTCCCCGCTCCGCCAATTACTAAAATCTGACACTACTAAAACGCTAGTCCCGTTCTCCCCCCCCCCCTCCCCCTTGATACTGAACATCCTTCTCTGTGGCCCCCCAGTTTTGCACCCTCGCTCCCCTCCAAACCATCCTAAACCGGCCCCCTTGATTCACCCTTCTCCTACTCCCCTCCTCCCCCCCTGCCAATCCCTTTATGCTTCCCATTGCCCAACGAATTCGTTCAAAATTTTTAAAACCCTGACCTAAAGGTTCCCAAAAAATCTCCCCCCATACATCTCTGCCCTAATTTCCAGATACCCCCCCCCCCAATCTCCGTCCTAAGGGCCTTCTCTCCTTTCCCCCCCTCATCAGCTCCTCACTTAACCCTCTCCAAACTTCTCCCGTGCTTCACCCACACTTGGAAATCCCCTTTGCCCAAAATCAGACTTCCACAACTTTCACCCGTTTCAAAAACAACCGAAAAACCCCTCTCTTCAGGATAGCCTACAAAAACCCTACTAACCCCCCCACCAATACACCGGCCCGCAAAACATTTGCCCCACCCTTTGTCTCCCCTTTTTTCCTTGAGATTTTAAGCCTCGGGGAGGGTCCCTTTTCCTCTCTGTTTTTATTTTGTCATTTTTTCACCATTGTATTTGTTCAATATTTGTTATGTTGAAATTCCCTTTAAAAGTACAGCGCCCTGGAATTTAAAGGCCTCTAAAAAAAATAATAATAATATAATAAGAGAATGAAGGGGGTCCTTGGACTCAGCCACACTCCCAGAGGGGAAACATACAGAGAAGTTATGAGGGGGTATAGAACATGAGGTGGACGGGGGTATCCCCCCATGAAGATGCATTTGTGTTGGAGAAATGTACCACTGCTTGGTGTCATGGCTAAGGAAAATGTAAAGTTCCAAAAATTCCAGTTCCATGAGTAAAAACCTGATTTGCTCCTGAAGAATTTTGTTGTCAAGTTACTAGTGCCAGTGCACCACATGTCCAACACTAAAAGACAATATTTGGCTCTGCACTTCCAAAAACCTTTTTCTTGAAAAGAATGATATAGGTGAAAACTGGGGCGGGGTAATATAATTCACATTCCCAAATGCCGTAGTACACTATAAAATAAAAAGACCATCCCAAAGGGCATGGAATATTTGAAAAAAATATTTCTGCACTAGGGGTACATAAAATTTGGGTTCTTGTTCACACTTTTGATCAAAATGCTTAAAACCCCCTCGATTTTGTCAAGGGGGTCCCAATGGGTGGGGCCTAAAACTAAACGTTACCTTCATTGGATCTGTTCAGACTTCCAGCTTTAGGAGTGAAAAAAACACTAAGAGACACTGCATGATTTAAAAAAATTGATGGGAGTGGAGTACAAAAAGCCCAATGAAGCCAGCCACTCCTCCTACACAGACTAAAACATTTTTGGCTCTGCACTTTCCAAAACCTTTTTTTGAAAAAATTAGTATAGATGCAATGGGGCGGCAGTAATATACAACACATTTCCAAAAAGCCATACCCACTATCAAATTTAAAAAACCCTCCAAGGGTCAAGAAATATTTTAAAAAAAATTTTTTTTCTAGGGATAATGAAAATTTGGGGTTTTTTAGTTTACACTTTTTCAAAACTGCTTTAAACCTTAATTTCTTTTTTTCAAATCCGCCCACTTCACAGGTTTTAAATCTTTCAGTGTGGTAAAGTATGTTGCATGGCAAACGTACCATGTCCAATTTTAGGGGAAGCAGGATTTAGATTGATATTTTTTTTTATAAATAACAACTGGGAAAAGCACCCATACCCCGAGTTTTATTCTTGCTCCTCCTTTAAAGTAAAAAATTATCTTGGGGTTCATCTTGTCGTAAGTCTTTCTTTTTTTTTGATCTCTTTATACGCTCAATAGGACATCACATGTGAAAACGGGGTAATGTGATGTCATCTAATGATGTCATAATATTTGGTGCACTATGTAATCCTTACCTGAGTTATTATTTTCTTAATTCTATCAATGGGCGTAACTATAGTAGATTGGGTCCAATAGCAAAGTTTTCAATTGGGGCCACCCCGCCTTCCTCCCCCCAACCCTAACATTTTTCCGACCTCTTAATAAATAGTCAGCAGTTTTAGTTAATGGGCAAATACCGCACCAACATACCACCACAACGCTGCGAAAAAAAAAAAATAACTCTACTATATAAGAAAAAACCGATTTTAAAACCGCTAGAAATACAAAACCAAAAAAGTTAAACCAAACCCCTAGTGCTGAAAAAAATACCACTATACGTTATTTTTTAAAGATCATTTGCAAAGTCCATATTACCGCCATATAAAAACCAAAAATTTAAGTAGAAACCAGTTCACGGCTAGGCACTTGTACTTTTATTTCCCCATCAGAAAACCATATAGGGGAAATTTCCCCAGGGTACACCACTCTGAGAGAAAAATTACCTATGCAGTGACCATTTTTGGTAGATATCAGTGACAAGGTTCTGGTGAACATTCCCACCAACAGTCCCCTGAGATGATATTACCTCCATACAGTGCCCATATACGGTAATACCATTACAAGGCTTGCAGAGTATAATGATTAAAGTGGAGTTACTCGGGGACTCCCCAGAACTCTTCCAGCTGTAATTGAGATGGGCAAATTGTTCTAACGAAGTCGAATTCGTTTGAATTTCAGGAAAATTTCTATTCTGAAGAAGTTAAGTTTGGTGTGATCGCTGGGAACGAAGTGTGTTTTTAATTGATAAATGGCCGCAAGCACATGGCGTATACTATGTGGGCAAAGAACTCTGGAGAAATAAAGGAACATCCTCAACTGTGTGTAGAGATGAAGTCAATAGAAGGACCGGCGGGATTCTGTGATGTCACTGCACTATATATGTCCGGTACGCTGACATTGCAGTCAACTCCGCTCTCTTTTGCCGTGTTGGTAGCTTGGCTGCAGCTCCAGTAGCTTGAGATTCCGTCACACAGAGATGTAAATTTTATCAGCGATTTTTGGTGTGGTGTCACAGCTTTCTCAGAGACTTCTTCATCGTGCCTACTTCTAATATAGTGATTGTGGTGAAAGTTGGAATTGAAGTCCAGTGTGCATCCAATGCAGCTGCATATACATTTTAATGCTATCTGCTCAGTTCTGGAGCACATTGAATATCCAAGGGTTATCTAAGCCTGTTTTTGCTGTTGTATTCTGTTAAAGAAACATAGTTTTTACAATCCAGATACCTGTTAATTTTTGGCAGCTCATTTCTTTTGCGCAATTTATATCCAATGGTTAATTAAGTGTGTTTCTGCTGTTGTAGTCAGTAAAAGAAACAGTGTTTTTCAACGCCAAAGAAGAAATTTTGCCTGTAGCATAATTCATATCCGAAGGTTAATTAAGCGTTTTTCTGCTTTGTTAGTCAGTAAAATACACGTCGTTTTAACACACCACATAGCTGTTAATTTTTGGCAGCTCATTTCTTTGGCGCAATTTATATCCAATGGTTAATTAACCGTGTTTCTGCTATTGTAGTCAGTAAAATAAACTGTTTTTCAACGCCAAAGAAGCAATTTTGCCTGTAGCATAATTTATATCCAAAGGTTAATTAAGCGTATTTCTGCTGTTGTAGTCAGTAAAATACACGTCGTTTTAATACGCCACATACCAGTAAATTTTTGGCTGCTCATTTCTTTTGCGCAGTTTATATCCAAGGGTTACCCAAGCCTGTTAATGGGTTCATTTGGAGTCAAATACAGGGTGTGTATTTATCATATACACATATCTTCACCTGTACATTTTTGAACAAACAGTATGTCAGACAGAGAGGTGGCAGGCTCTTCACATGCGAGTGGCAGTTTCACAAACATTCCTGGAGCAGGCACAGGTCGCAGCACAGTAAGAGGACGTCGCAACAGGGGTCACTCGGTGAGCCCAGAACTGCCGGTGTCATCTAGCGGCCGTATGTTGACCAGCAACCCAAGGGCTCTTGATTTGTTGACTAGGTCATCCACTTCCTCCCAGATGACATCTGACAACCCCAGCCAAGAGTTGGTGGGAACTTCAGACACAACCCTTGGTTGGCATGGCCCGGGAGTGGGTCAGCGGCCCTCACCTGTCCTCAACCCGCCTCTGTCCCATCCGGTTCCCTCAGCCCTACTATGTGGTCTGGGCTCAGCGCCACTATACAGCGAGGATGAACAATTTGAGGAGGACAGTCAGTAGCTACTTGGCAGCGAAGAAATGGGGCCAATATCCCCTGCTTCTTGCAGTAGACGACAAGGTATAGATGTGGAGAGTGGCATGGGAGGTTATGTTGTGAGGGGTCAGCCTCTGCATACTAAGACCGTTGAGGAGGACAGTAGTGAAGGTCAAACAATAATCGATGATGATGTAGCCGACTGCACTAGGGAGCTGGGTTAAGCAAGCGTTTCATCAACGTCAGGAGAACAGGGAGTCACCTATCGACTCAGGCAGCGTAGCAGCCAGAAAGTGGGAAGAGTGGCAGTGAGTCAGCAGCATACAATCAGAGCGAGATCTGGATCAAAACGGCCACCGAGTAGAAAACCCGCTTCGCAGGTCCAAGAAAGTAGCGGCACAGGGGCTCAGCGAGGCAGCGGCGGAAGTAATCACTCAATGCGGAGCGTTGGCGGTAAAATCAGCTACTCGGCGGTGTGGCAGTTCTTTGCTAAGACACCGGAGGAGCCGAATATGGGTATATGTAGAATCTGTGGGCAGAAAGTTAAGCGTGGCCAGGGAGCTAACATTGGCACCACGGCCCTGCGTCAACACATGCAGCGTCACCATCCGGTGGCCTGGGAGAAACGTGGCTCAGATGTGGTGGTCCATCCTGCCACCACAGCAGCAGCAGCGCCCAGTGGCACGCATGCCATTGCAGCCAGTCAAGGCTCCACCACCTCTGCAGAAGGGAGCTGTTTCTCTTTGCCATCATCTCCCGTTCCAGATGCTCCTGCTCCTCGCTACTCATGGCGCCAGCAGTCGTTCAACGAGGCGATTGCAAACAGACAACAGTATGCGCTCCACCATCCTAAGGTGCAGAAGCTGACCGTGCTCCTGTCCAAGTCGTTGGTACTGCAGTCCCTCGCTTTCCAAATGGTGGACTCTGCACCGTTCAGAGAATTAATTGCCTGTGCCGAGCAGAGGTGGAGAGTTCAAAGCCATGATTTCTTTTCCAAAAAGGCAGTACCAGCCCTTCACAAATATGTAGAACAGAAGGTGGGCCTTGAGCTTATCCTTGAGCTTATCAGTTTGTTCCAAGGTGCACGGCAGCGCAGACATGTGGAGCTGTAACTACGGTCAGGGCCAGTACATGTCCTTTACGGCCCACTGGGTGAATGTGCTTCCTGCCCAGCCACACCAACAACTTGGAGAGGAGACGCCGATTTCTCCTGCACGTTGTCAAACTGCTGCTACTGCGCCAATTTCCGCCTTCTCCTCCTCCATCACCACCACCACCATCTAAGCCTCCACAAGTGCTGCTCCATCATACCACATGTGTAGGGCACAGCGGTGTCATGCAGTTCCACACCTGGCTTGCCTCGGCGAGCGAAGTCACACAGGGGGAGGAACTGCTCCGCGTCATGCAGCAAGAAATCAATGTGTGGCTTTCTCCGCGCCAACTGCAAATCGGAACCATGGTAACGGGCAATGGGAGGAACATGGTGTCCGCGCTGCACCGAGGAGGGATGGTCCATGCGCCCTGCATAGCGCACGTGTTCAATCTGGTTGTGAAAAGGTTCCTGAAGTCTTCCACCCAGCTTCAGAAGATTCTGAAAATGGCCAGGAAACTGTGCATGCACTTTCTACAAAGCCAGGTACACCCTCTTCGAGTTGCAGCGGCAGAACGGCCTTCCCCAACACACGCTTATATGCGATGTTTCCACTCGTTGGAATTCCAGCCTGCACATGTTGGACCGACTGTATGAACAGAGAAAGGCCATTAACGATTTTGATGATCCAGGCGGACAGGAGTCCTCCCCTGGGTAACTTTGATGTCAACCAGTGGCAGCTCATGCGTGACACCAGCCGTTTGCTGAGGCCTTTTGAGGAGGCGACATTATTTGTCAGTCGCCAGGACTACGGGAGGAATGACGTTATTCCATTGCTTCATTTCCTGGAACAGATGCTGAAAAATCTGTCTGGGCAGGGGACTGGAGACATGGCGACTACATCTCGCGGCCACATGAGTCCGGTGGGGACTGAACTGGAGGAGGAGGAGGACATTGGAGCACAAGCATTGTCTGGTGAAATTAGTGTTTTTTCTACCCAGGTATCTAATACAAATAACAGTGGCACACTAAAGACTAAGTAAAACCTCAAGGTATATAGGAATATTGGAAATGCATTACTGCTAAGGAAAATATGAAAAACCTGGGACTCTTAGTTTACAGTTTTTGATCAAAGATTGTATTAAGCTCACCTCCCAAAACGTAAAGGGGTTCCCAGAGCAGGTGAGTCCCTACACTAAAACATGTTACCTTGCTAGGAGTCCATTCAGACTGCCACTTCCCAGGAGTGATAGAACCTGCTATTGAATTATGCTGCACAGGTTTAAAAGAGGGCGCTGAGTGCAGCAAGCCAATGAGATTGCCATTTCTCAAATAGACTACAAAACGTAATTAGGCTGTGCACATCTAAAATATACTACGTTTTGTAGCCTATTTGAGAAATGGCAATCTCATTGGCTTGCTGCACTCAGCCGCCTCTTTTAAACCTGTGCAGGATAATTCAATAGCAGGTTCCTATCACTCCTGGGGAAGTGGCAGTATGAATGGACTCCTAGCAAGGTAACATGTTTTAGTGTAGGGACTCACCTGCTCTGGGAACCCCTTGACGTTTTGGGAGGTGAGCTTAATAGAATCTTTGATCAAAAAACTGTAAACTAAGAGTCCAGGTTTTTCATATTTTCCTTAGCAGTAATGCATTTCCAATATTCCTATATAACTTGAGGTTTTACTTAGTCTTTAGTGTGCCACTGTTATTTCTATTAGATGTATGCTATTGCCTTTTCAGTGTGCACCTATGCTTACGTTTTCAAAGTATATTTTAGATGTGCACAGCCTAATTACGTTTTGTTTTCTACCCAGGTGACAGGAGTGGAGGAGCAGGAGCAGCTGGAGGAGGTAGATGGAGATGAAGAAGATGAGGCAGATGACCCGCAAGCACCGTGGCAGTAGACAGTGGAGATGGCGCAGGGATTCCCTCAGAGTCACTTGTGCAGATGGCCCGCAGCATGCTGATTTGCCTGGCTAGTGACAGCCGAATGGGCAGCATCCGGCAGGGGGATGATTTCTGGCTCTCCACCCTATTGGACCTCGCTACTGGTCCAAAATGGGAGCCTTTTTTCCCCAGCTGCTGAGAGGGAGGACAAACTCAAATACTATAGAGAAATCCTCCATAGTCAGCTGGCCGCTGCCTATGTGCGGCATCGTCCATCCTCGGACAGGTCTGACTGGGGGGTTCCTCAGCGCTCACGTATCACTTCCGCGGCTGCTGTGGGAAGGTGGGGGGGTAGGAGCAGTACCAGCTCCACCAGCAGCAACCTAAGTCTGGAGTCGCTGATGAGCAGCTTCCTTCACCCGCCTAGTGAGGAGGGCACTCGCCAGCATCAGCAGAAGGACCGTGAGCAGACCCTGAACCAACAGGTGGTGGCCTACTTGGACTACTGGGCAGTCAAACTGGATGTGTGGCCGCAACTTGCCGAATTTGCAGTGGAGAAGCTGTCCTGCCTGGCCAATAGTGTGGCATCAGAGCGGGTGTACAGTGTGGCAGGGGTCATCATTACCCCAATGAGAACCCGCTTGTCCACGGGAAATGTGGAACGACTGACCTTTGTCAAAAAGAATCGGGCGTGGATCGGCCAGGTTTTCCCACTCTGCATTGTCCCACCTTTGGCCTCCCTCCTTTTTTTTGCCACCCCCCAGAATTTAAATTTTTGCATTGTTGACCCCCAATCTGTTTGCTGTTGCCCTCCCCGTGACCTCCCCCACTAGGGTCTTTGGGGCCAACTCTGGGGCCTACCCCAAATTTTTTTGCCACCCCAGAATTTTCATTGTCCCAATGCCTGACCTCATGCTCCCTGTGTGGTTTGCTGCCTTTGAACCTCCGCACTCTGTCATTGTGCACTCTCTCCCCTCATGCTTTTGGCTGCTGACATGATTTCTTTCACTGTGCATTGTCCACTGTCTGACTTCATGCTCGCGTGGCTGCTCCCCGTGACCTCCACACTGGTCAGTTTTGCCACTCCCCTAACCCCCTGTTGCGCTTGGCTGCTGCCGTGACCTCCAAAACTGTGTCATTGTGCCACCTCTAAACCTCATGCTGCTGCTGTTGCCCCTGCCGTGACCTCCACACCCCTGTCATTGTGCCAATCTTGGCCTACTCCTGTTGTGCCACCTCCACACTCTGTCATTGGGCCCCCTTTTGGACCTCTGTGCTGCTTTTGATGACGTCATCTCCACCCTGTTTTCCTTGTGCCACTTTTTGGGCCCCTGATGTTGCTGCCCCCCTCCAAATTTGTCATTGTGCCACCGGGGGCCCTACCCATGCGCCCCCAATTGCTCTTTTCACTGGAACCCCTTTTTGGTTTTTTAATTTCTTTTTCCCCCCTCACCACCAATTACTTTTTTCCCCTTTTTTAAAAGGTAAATAACCCCCCAAACCAATTACCAAAAACTCTATTTTTGTTGGTTTTGGATAAGGGGTTTTTTTTTCCTTAAATACAATTTTTTCCAAAAAGGCATGATGGATAAAGAAAAAAAGAAAAACCAATGAAAAAATTATCCCATTAATTTGGGGGGCCCTTTCTTTCTTCGCGTTCAAACTTTCCTGTTAGGGGGGAATTTTAAAGCGGGGTTGGATGCCCCGGGTTGCGCCCCTTTACTGTGGGGCCTTGGGTATTTCCTTTATTTGTTTTGGTTGGTGGATTTAACCCCCTTTTTTTTTAAGGGGGTATGTTTTCGGGTTTTTGGGTCCAGTGTTTTTCTTTTGGCCCCCCCCGGGGGAAATTTTAAGGGAAGCGTTCCAAAAAAGAGGGGCCAGTCGGTGCTTCTCAACCCCAGCATTGTATGAAGACCAAACCAAGCTCCCTCCCGCATATTTAAGCATGGGAAATGTTTCCCCCCAGCACCCTACAGGGTTCTGCAAACCATTAAAAAGCTTTTTTTAACGCAATTGTCCCGAAGTAATTCGGACGGAAACGGAATTTTACGGAAAAATTTGGCCCAAATCGGGGAACCGAATTTTTGAAAAAATTTGCCCATCTGTTTTTTTGTAATTGTTCTCTTTCCCTTTTTTTTCTGCATCCTGTTTAGACCCCATGATGATTTCTCCCCCCCAAACTCGTTCCCAAAGAAGGGAAATTTTCCACACCCAAAAATCTTAGAATTTTTAAATTTTTTCCCCCACTTCCCTCTTGTGCTCCGTCCCCCTGTTAAAACTAATATGGGGGGAATACTTGGGGGGTTATGGGGGTTTATGAAGTTTTTAAAGGGGGAGGTGAAGGGTCGTTGGGATGGAAGGGGGGGGGGGTTGAATTTGTGTTAGCACTAGGATTCATAACACAATGGTGGGTAAGGGATGGGAAAGAAGAGTATAGAGCATAACTTACAATCTTGGGGGAAGAGGACCATCCCCCTGGAGAGTGTGCAACAGCTGTGGTAGGAACCCCCCAGAATCAAATTGTGCAGGTTGATCTTTGTACCATGCACCCCTAAAAGATCAGCCGCACGCATGATCTTCGGGGGATGGAGTTTAATACTATCATTTTTTTGTAATTTGTTTCCAATTTTTTTCCAGATTTCCAGTTTGGACTTTAACAGATCAGCGTTGGATTGATTTCTTTAACAAAATGGTGAAAGAGGGCTAATGTCAGGGAGTTTCAATTTCAATAAAAAAAAAAATTGTGTGTTTTGTGTCTGCTTTTTCCCCATTTAATTCAAGTGTTGATAATGGTGGTATCTGAGAGACGTCTCTCCATTACTATCACTCGGGCTTGGTATTAGCTAGTGGTGTTTTTTTGTCCCCAAGACTAACCCTAAGCCCCGATCACTATTAAACCAGTACCCAACATGCTAGGGGTACTGGCAAGAACTGGGTAACCGTCAGAAGTGGACCCTTTAATGTGATGATCCGCTTATGGGGCGATTGTGGGCTGGTATTTTTAGAGTGGGAAGGGTCCACTATCCATAGACCTTCCCATTCTGATAGTATCAGGCTGCAGCTGTTGGTTTTACCTTGGCTGGTTATGGAAAACGGGGAGGACCATGCATCTTATATTTTTCAAAAATCATTTATTGAGAATCCAAAAATGCGCAACTACTATAATCATTATGGTGGATGCTTATGTTTAGATTTCCATTAAATAATTTTTGAGAAAAAAAAAATGATGGGGGGGGGGGGGTGGTGGGTCCCCCATAACCAGCCAAAGGTAAAACCAACAGTGCCCCGCCTGATACTATCAGAATGGGAAGGTCTATGGTTTCTGATCCCTTTCCACTCTAAAAATACCAGCCTGCAGCTGCAACAGAAGCGGACCTTCACATAAGGTACGTTGGGTATTGGGGTAATAGTGACACTTGGTTGGTGTCAGCCTTGGGGTGAAAAAAAAACACTGCTGGCTGACACCAAGCACGAGCTATAGTAATAGAAAAGGCATCTGTCAGACACCTCCATTACTATCACTGGAATTAAAGGGAAAAAAAAACTACCAGCACATACTTTTTTTAATTTAAATAAATACTCCCCAACACCAGTCCTTTTTATTAATTTTATTAGAAAACAATAGATCCAAGGCTTACCCAACGTAGTCCACCGAATCCGAAGTAGTCCAAAAGGGAATCCTGTAAATAAACAGAAATAGTACACACATACATAGGCCACCAGTTATTTTTATCATAGGCCAGCTGTGTGCCACTTGTTGGAAATCGGGTATCACTCAACTTTTCTATTCGGCATACAGGAAAGCTGGATGGCATCCCATCTCCCTCATGTCTCCCAGTTTTCTATCTTAGAAAAGCTGTGTGTCACCTGTTCGTCTAGGAAAGCTGGGTGACACCTCACCTCCACAAGTGGCACACAGCTTTCTAAGATAATAAAAATGTCCACCACCCACCTCTGCCTTCCCACCTACTCCCTAATCCCCATTCCTTCCATCTCTACCCCCCTGCCCAACTTCCTCTGACCTCCCACTGCACCCTTGCTCCCCCACTCAAACTCCATCTTCCACCACTCTAAAAACCCTCTCCACATCCCCAATCTACACCCCGCTCGACACCGACACACAAAGACACACTCCCCCTTCACCCCACACACTCATCCCCCCACACACTTGTCCTCTGGCACAGCCATTCACCCTCCTCCCCCACACACTTATTCTCTCCCCCCTTATTCATCCACTTCTCCCACACACACATCCTCCCCACTCACCCTCATCCCCCTACCCACACACTTATCCTCTCCACCCCCATTCACCCCCTCTCCCAAACACTTATCCTCTCCCAGCCACATCTACCCCACTTATCCTCCCCACTCACACTTATCCCCCCACTCAAACACTTATCCTCCCCCACACCGATTCACCCCCTCTCCCAAAACACTTATCCTCTCCACCCATACACACACTCGCCCCCCTCCCCTGGAAATGTACTTACCACTCCTGCTGCAGAGCCAGCAACCTCGAGTCCTCACACCCTGCTCTGCTGGGGGAGGGGTAGGACGTCATGGCTCCGCCCCTCCTCCCAGCAGTGCACTGGGGCCAGCTGCTTATGCTTTCAGAACAGCACCGGCTTGAGATTACAGCTTCAGTTTACTTCCTCCTTGTAACTATATAACTCTAAACTATCCAGAATTAATTTCATAAGTAAATATTCTCAAACTTGCAGTCCACCCAATGAAACTACAGACATGGATGCTTTTAGGTGATGGTGGATGGATGACTGACAATTCTAATATTTTTCAACTCAATACAGAGACTTAAATCAGTTATGTAAAACGAATCATATCCATGAATATAGCAAAATTAATATGGAAGCTATAGAAGTTTTCTAATATATTTCCCTAGCACTTTAAAATAATGAATGATAATACTAAGTACAGACTATAATTTACATCTATTACTTTAAACATTTTATCAGATTTAATGACTTTCTATGTATCTTCATGTTTACTTTAATACTATGTCACTAAAAAGAATGAAAAAGTACAAAAAAATAATCCTATGACAATGAAATATTTCTAATAATAAATTCCTTTTTTCATACTAAACCTGTGATAGATCTATGTGCTAAGAGAAGCTCTTGAGTTACCTGCGTTTGGTCCTTCCTCCTCTTCTTTCATGTTCTAAAATATGTGCACCTGAATGCAATGAAATTACAAGCAGAATTGTTTTTTCATGTCACTTCATGAAAGAGACATAGGACTGAATTGTAGTGATGTAATCAAATCGTTTCAGAATGTGGGACAGGGCATGGCTCTCCATTCTGTTCTATGGGAGTTCCGAGGAGAACTGAATGCATACCTCGGCTGTGCTCGGAACGCCCATAGAACAGAATGGAGAGTGACTGCGCAAGCACGGACAGCTCTTCAGTCAGTGCTGCGAGTGGTGGCCATGTTTTTCACTGCTGGCAGAACCCCTTTAAATATATTCAACATTTTACAAATGGTAACCTCCATTCATATGAACAAATGCAATATATCTAATGAAGTTGTAACTGTTGTATGAAAGTCCATTGATCAACACTTACTTGAAATCAAATATTGCCCATTATATCCAGACTGTAATAAGTTTAATTGATAATAAAGATGGTATTAGGCTGTGAGCATGCTTCCTTCTGCTTCCTTCTACGAGCATGCATGCAGTGCGGGTTTTTTTTTAAACACTCATTAACATATCAGAACAAAATTAACCCGTAGCACTCCATAAGTAATACATGAGGTGAAAGGCAAAAATGACAAATATGATACCGGATATATTACAAAAAGGATTTTAGATTAAAAGCGTCATTAAGAAAAAAAAATCACAGTATCAACTGGATAATCAAATAACCCCACAGGAAAATTACAATTAAAGATTCAGGCGTATTCCAGTCACTAAAGAAAAGGTCACCAAGTAAGATACATACAGGCCTTACCCTATTAAGCAGAGAAGTAATTCTACCTAGACGTTGATTAAGGTAGAGTTATCGCCCCGATAAGGGCAGCCCCGCACCCTACTACCCCTGGAAAACCCTACACTTACCCTGTGCCCACCACGTGCATAAATAGAGAAAAAGTATTTTTTTCTTATTTTCCTTTTACCATTCCTTTTACACCACACCAATAGTGTAACACTTAATGCAAATAATAGAAAAATCTAACGGTCCTTATGAACATAGATCATGTTCCAGATCACGTCCCGACGCGTTTCCCCCTCTTAATATCCCGAGGGTTCATCAGGGGATCAATTAGGACCAGGTTCCAAGATGCGAAGCACTACACCAGCTGGTAAGGTAGTGTATATATTGTACAGCTGGTGTAGTGCTTCGCGTCTGATGAACCCTCGGGATATTAAGAGGGGGAAATGCGTTGGGGGAGTGACCGGGAAACGTGATTATTTTGAAAAGGCCCTAAAATTTTTCTATATTTGCTTTTGTGTTAAACTTTGGTTGGTGTTATTTTATCTTTTTTTATGAAGTTTACGGGGGGACCCTTTTTGAAAGGGTGTCTGAGGGGGGTTTGATAGGGAGAGCCGTTTAGAGGTGGGCCCCCCTTTTTGGGCGTGCCCCTATTTTTTTTGGGGAGTATAATAGGTGATAGTAACATTTGCTTTAGTTCTTTTCTTTGGCTTAATTTTTTATACATCTGGGGAGACATTATGGGGGTTACCAATTTACTCTGCTTTTGATGGTAATTAATTCATTTTCCATTTGGGGTGTAGTGTTCAAGGCCCTTGGGGTTGTAGCCAGGGATGTAAACTACACCACGGGGGGAGTTAACATTTTTAAGTATCCTTCCTTTAGAAACGTACCCCCCTTTGGCTTGTCCTTTGTGCTGCAAAGTGCAATACTTTATTAAAATTTTGACCAGTTCTGACCAAAATTCACAAAAACCACATTTTTCTTTCCATATACAAGATAATGTTTTGGGTAAAATTTGAAAAAAAAGGTTTAGGGGAAAAAATCCAAAAAAAGCATTATTGCCCCCAAATTCCTAAAAAAAAACCTTTTTTTTGTAGAAGGGATAATTTATTGGGCAACTTTTTTTAAAAGATATTGATTTTAGCGCCGAAATCCTTTAAAAAACAAAATTTTTAGCGGCAGAAGCCCAAAATATGTTCAGAAAAGGATTTTATGGCAAAACCATAAAAAAAAACGGATTCTGGCGCAAAATCCGAAAAAAACGTATTTTTTTTGCGTCGGAAGGAAAACTTTTAATTAGCACCAAAATATGTTGGGAAAAAGATTTTAGCACCAAAAACCCGCAAAAAAAACTTTTTCTGCGGAAAAAACCGTAAAAAAAAAATTGTATTTTTGGGCGTCAGAAGCAGATAACTTTTTAGCACCAAAATCTGTAAAAAAATTATTTTAGTGCCAAAAAACGTAAAAAAAAAGGATTCTTCCCCAAAAATCCGTAAAAAATTATTTTTTTGGGGCAAAAAGGGGAGATAACGTTATTAGCCCCAAAAATTTTGTAAAAAAAATTTTTAGCCCCAAAAAAAAAAGAAAAAAAAAAAAAAGTAATTTTTGGCCCCCAAAATCTGAAAAAAAAATTTATTTTTGGTTAGAACCCGGAGATAAACTTTTTAGCGGAAAAATCTGTAAAAAAAAAATTATTTTAGTCCCAAAAAAAATTTTAAAAAAAAGAATTCTTGCACCAAAACCCTTTAAAAAAACTTTATTTTTGGCGTCAGAGGCAAGAAAACCGTTATTAGCGGAAAATTTCCGGTAAAAAAAAATTAAATTTTGTGCCAAAAAATTTTAAAAAAACGGATTATTGCGCCAAAATCGTAAAAAAAATTTTTTTGCATAAGAACCCAAAGATAAACTTTATTAGCCCCAAAAAATCTGTAAAAAAATTTTAAATTTTAGTGCCAAAGAAGAAACCCAAAAGGATTCTGGCGAAAAAAATCCTTTTAAAAAAAACCCTTTTTTTTGGCTTCAGAAGGGGAGTAACTTTTATTAGCACAAAATCTGAAAAAAAAATTATTTTAGACCCAAAAAAAAGAAAAAAAAAACGTTTTTTTGGGCCCCAAAATCCGTAAAAAAACGTATTTTGGCGTCAAAAGGGGGAATAACTTATTTGCCAAAATATTTTAAAGAAAAAGGTTTTTAAACCCAGAATTTGAAAAAAAAAGGGATTCGGGCCCCAAAAAATCCAAAAAAAAAACCGTTTTATTTTTCCCCGTCAGAGGCAAAGATCCTGTTAAAAGCCCCAAAATTGTAAAATAAAATTTTTTTAAAGTGCCAAAAACGTAAAAAAAGGGGTTTCTTGCCCCCATAACCCCTTTTAAAAAAAAAATTTTTTTTGGCGTCAGGGCGAAAAGATAACGTTTTTTTAGCCCCAAAAAATTTTGGGGAAAAAAAAAAATTTTTTTTAGCCCCAAAAAAACCCGGAAAAAAAAAACGTTTTTAGTTTTGCCCCAAAAATCCGAAAAAAAACTTATTTTTGGCCCGGTCAGAGCGAGATAATTTTTATTAGTGCCAAATATGTAAAAAAAAGGGATTCTAAAAAGAATTCGTAAAAAAAACGGGATTCTGGGCCAAAATCCAAAAAAAAACTTATTTTCAGGTCGTAGCGAGAAAAACTTTATTAGCGCCAAAATTATTTTTTTAAAAAAGGATTTTAGCATAAAAATCTGTAAAAAAAAAATGTTTCTGATCCCCAAACTGAAAAAAAACGTTTTTTTAGGGGCCGAAGCGGGGGTTAACTGTATTGGGCCCCAAAAAAATTTGGTTCGAAAAGGGATTTTAGGGGCCCAAAAACCCTTTTAAAAAAAAACGGTTTTGGCCCCAAAAATTTGGTTAAAAAACCCGTTTTTTTTTTGCGCGGAAGAAAAAACCTTTTTTTAGAAACCAAAAATGTTAAGAAAAAGTTTTTTCCCCCAAAATCCCCCAAAAAAAACGGATTCTGCCCGGCAAAACCCAATAAAAAAAAACTTTATTTTTGGCTTTCAGAAAGCGAGAAAACGTTTTTAGGGGCCCAAAACCCTTTAAAAAAAAATTATTTTAGTCCCCAAAAAAAATTTTAAAAAAGGGGTTTTTTTTGCCCCAAAATTGGTTTAAAAAAAAGTATTTTTGGAGTCGGGAGGGCCCGATAACGTTATTAGCCCCAAAATTGTAAAAAAAAATTTTTTGGCCCAAAAAAAAATTTAAAAAAAAAGGGGATTTTCCAAAAAATCCGTAAAAACTTATTTTTGGCGTCAAAACGAGATAAGGTTATTAAAACCAAAATCTTTTAAAAAAATTATTTTGCGCTAAAAACGAAAAAAAAAACGTTTTCTTGCCCCAAAATCCTTTTAAAAAAAACGTATTTTGGCGTCAGAAGCGAGTTATTTTTTTTAGTGGAAAAATTATGTTTAAGAAAGGTTTTTAACACCGAATTCTTTTTTAAAAAACGGATTCTGGCGCCAAAATCCGTAAAAAACGTTTTTTCAGGTAAATATTTGGTATATTTTGCCGAAAAAAATTATCTCATATTGACGCTGAAAAAAAGTTTTTTTACGGATTTTGTGCCAGAATCCGTTTTTTTTTTTTGAATTTTGGGGTTAAAATCCTTTTTTTTACATTTTTTGACTAATAATTGTTTTAGAAAAAAGGGTTTTAGCATCAAAAACTGTAAAAAGAAAATGATTTGAGGCCAAAATCTTAAAAAAAGTATTTTTAAAAGGGAAAAAAATTGAATTGCGCAAAATTGTTAGGACAAAAGCATGTCATTTTTTACAAAGGGACAAAAAAGGAACTAAGCACTTGTATGCAAATTTGACGATATCCCCTTTTTTTACACCCCCCAAAAGGTGGTCTTTGGGGCTCCGGGGGGGTTTTATTGAAAATTGCCCCCAAAAAAACGCAGTGAAAAAGCCAAAAAGACGTCCGGGTTTTCCATAGATCCTGTAGTAAATTTCTGCCCTGTTCTTGCGTTTTTTGAGATGTTGCAAAATTCGACCGTGAAAAAAACGAGCAGAAAAAAAGAAGCTCAGTGTGACGCGGACGTTTTTACAATAGAAGTTATTGGGGGGATGATTAGAGTCGTTTTTTTTGGTTTTTAAAAACGAAAAAAACTTTAAAAAATGAGTTTTTCGTGCAGTGTAGACAGAGCCTTAGAAGAGTGATAAATTGACAAATATTACAACACACAAACATTGCAGGCTGAGACTAACAAGTATAGTAATGGTACTCTTTAATTGGTACTTTTTGATCGCGTTTTATTGCAATTTTTACGGGACGTAAATTGACCAAAACACCAAAATTTTTGTGTTTGGAATTTTCTGTAGTGTTCAGCATACAGGATAAATGATATGATATTTTAATAGATCAGACTTTTATGGATGTAGCGATACCAATTATGTGTAACTTTTTATTTTTTTTATTTGTAAAATGGTAAGCTTTTAGTATTTGTATTATTGTTTGTAGTCAAGTGCTTGCACACCCTTCTACATTATATCAATATTGCAGAAGGGTGTGTCAAGATAGCGGTTCTAATACTTCCTGCTTGGGACAGGAAGTAATAGAAATGTTAACATGGCAGCTATCATGGCAGCTGTTATGGTAACCGATTGGTACCTTGCTGTTAGCGGCGAATGTCAGCTGTAATTAAAATTCACCTTTAAATATACAAACATGCAAGAGAAAAGAAGTCAGGATATACCAATTCCAAGTTTGACACTTTTTGCCTAGGATGAAAATATAATTTTCACTTAAATTCATAAGATGCCTATTAATTTCCAACAGGCCCTGACATCATCTGAATCACGAGTTCTTCTCTTTAAACATAGGGAACAGCATGATTTAAGGTTCTCTTTACTATGTAATAAACTCCAATTGTAGAGTTAAGACATAAGTTCTAAAAAGAAGATGTTTTAGGTATTTAAATGACTCCATTTTTGTTCATAGTATTTTAAAATGGTTCTCAGATTACCAGATTCCAATGCAAGTTTCAGTAGAAATGATAAAAACATAAAACCGGAGCTGTATTATATTTTGTTCTCAATCACGTAAGATAATAACATATTCCTCTAATTTAAACAATCTCAGAGGCTTTCATCATACTCTAAGCACTTACAGCTCATTAAAAGTATATTATGAACACAGTTGTTGACATATAGCCCAAGAGCTCTCTCATTTCACAGGGAGCAAGATTCTTTTCATCTGTCCATTTTAAACCAGGGAAAAGTATAGCCCTAGAAGACATGTAGACTTGACATGGGACCGGAGGAATGCTGTGTGATCTGTTAACTTTAAACTCAGCAAATCCAATGCTAAAAATATAGAATGTAAACACAGTGCACTATAGAGACTTTATTGTGTTGGGAACCATTCTGGACTGACTGAATATATGTGAGAGCATTGATTAACTGTATCTGATCAAAGTACTTAATGTCATATTCAGGGTGCTACAAGGAATAAGAACGTGATAGATCCTAATCTTTCAATTATATTGAAAATGCATGATCTGCTTGTAATACATTACATAACATATTGTATACAGCAGGAATGTAATTTGAGCCCATTTGAAATAGTATACTGTCCCTGATGAACACAAAGACTTAAATGCCACTATTTACATTTCCACAGGATACGTGATAAATGTGTAATTGCTGAAAATCCCACTACTGGGACCCTCACTGATCACTAAAAAGAGGTTCCTGGCTGTCCTTCTTAACCATGCTTGAATAGTGAAGAAAGCTTGGAATGGAGCAATGGCTAAACAAGTGCACTGCATGGCTATCTTCGTTGGTCTCATACATTTTGAATTGAGGAGTGACTAAACAAATGCAATGCATGTCTATCTTCATGGTCTCATACACATTGAATGGGGCAGTGGCTAAACAAGTGCACTGCTTGGGTATCTTCATTGGTCTTATAGACTTTTAATGCAGCAGCAGAGCACATGTTTGGCTACAACTCAAAGCCTTCCTCGCTGCTTCTACGAGCTGGGCTAATAGATAAAGGCTCTAGTTTATTAGCCAGAGATGAAATTGCTATACTGGTTACCCAGTAATCGTATAAAGTGTTGCTCAAGAAAAATTAGCAGTTAGCAATGTCGGACTGGGGTGTCTATTGCCCATGAGTTGGCTCTGGGGGCCCACCCTACATCTATTGTACATGACTCTAAATTCTACATATGCCTCTTACACTATGCCTCTTGTGTTCTGCCTCTCTTTCTGTCTCTACTGCTTGCATAGTTTACCCATCCAGCCTTGCATCCCACTGATAAAGACCAGCACGATGACATAATCACCCTGCCATACATTCAAGGCAGGATTCTGGGACTTTTTTTTTACTCTCCCTTACATAATTGTAGATGAGTAAAAATAGCTGGATAGTAAGCAGTGCACATGAATCATTATTGCCACACTAACTAGTCTATCAAGACCAATATTATCAATAATACCACTGTACTAAGGCCAAAAAATACCATCATATAAGGACCACATATCATCCACATAAAGCGACTGAATAATGCCACCATACTGTTACTAAATAAAATACATTACAATTAGACCAATACTTTTCTATCATCTCCCTAACTATTCCCCATGTCTATACAGACTCTCCATCCATTTTTTCATGCTATTAAATGCACAAGCTTTTTGCATACATCAGAGTTGCTGGCAATCATTGTATTTATCCATACTCCCTCAGATAATGATCCTCTTACAATAACAGTACCCACAAATTGTAACCTTAGATGGTTATAGAGCCCTCCATTTTGTTGTGCCCCTATACTGTACATAGATACACTTCCAATATAATAAATACAGCCACCATATAGTAGGTAACCCTCAAATTATGCAGGCAGATAGGTAGATCTTATTGGATAGGTAGCTTAGCTCACAGTGGGTAGTTATTTTGACTCCCACTGGGTAGGTAGTTTGGAACCCGATTCGGAAGATAGGTTGTCCCCCCACCGTAGGTAGGTAGTCCTCCTTTTAGGTCAGTAGGCAGTTGGCTCTCTCCATCTTCCTAAGTCCCCTTTCTGATAATTAAAATAGAAAAACTCCTGTTCTTCTTCCATGCATATGACGTGATACAGTAATGTCACCATGTCATCTGCATTGGGACGCTCCTCCCAAAGGCCATATGGGTCCCTATTGGAAAATTCCTAGAAAAACTTGTAGTGCTTTTCATTCTGTCAACTGCATATAGCCATTAACATGTTTTGGTTGGACCCTGATTCCTTAAAGTTCTGGTCCATTTTCAATTATTATAAAGAGAGCACAACATTTATTTATTTTTAGGGTTGTGGAGCTTAAAACTTTATATATTTGCTATACACTTATAGAAGTCATTTTCACTTTAATATAAGCTCTTCCCAAAAATGTATCCCCCTGAATGATATTTGCAGAGCTTGGATAAGAAGGTCTCTAAGTTGGTATCAGTGTCAGTCTTGTGACTGATGTTAAAGCCATGCAGGCAAATAATGTGTATAATTAATGGAGTAACATGCATTGCTGAGATGACTCCGATTAGTTTTACTGATATCAGCGGAAGCTAAGTCTCCGGAGACTTAATCATACTTAGTAGAAGAACAAGAAGGGATTATTAGAGATTGTCATTAGCTAGCCCTCCATCTGTTACCATATTCACCATTAATATAGATTAACCCAGCTGGACCTCAGTCTTTTTACATACAAGTATTTATTTAGTTGAAAAGTACACAGCCAAGTCACATTATTATGACCCAGTGACACCTCTGTGTACAGCATGGACAGCAGACAGCCTGGGAGTGACTCAGTAAGGTCCTGGTAGGTTGTCACAGGTATCTGGAGCCGACTACATCCCACAACTGCTGAACACGACAATCAAGGTGGTCCCAAAGATGGGTTCAAGTCTGGGAAATTAGGGGGCCAAAACAATACTTAAAAAGTCTTGTTCATGATCTTCTAAACAATGTCAGACTTTTCTAGCCATGTCACTTATAATATTTTCCCTGGCTTCCACCTCAAGTGACAATCGGCATGTATGGATATATACGTGATCTGCAAGGATGGATTCATACTTAAATCGGTTGAGAGCACCTTTCACATCGGTGAGTGGCCCAGAGAATGCCATAAAATCATTCCATAGACCATAATGCTGCTGCCATTAGCTTTCATTCAGCAATGGCTGTTTTCTCTCCTGACACACCAATGCCTGTTTGATGAAGCAGAAAACATGACACATCAGAGAAGATAACCCTTTGCCAATCAGGAAATGTCCAATTCTGATACTGCCATGAAAAATTTAAGCCTTTGCTGCTGATGCAACTTGGTTGGCAGAGGTGCAGTGACCTTCCGTCTGCTTCTGAGGCCCATACACAGTAACTGTTGTTTTAGACAAGTCTGGTCGCCCCCTGTTTCATTCTGGGGGTGAGCTGCTCCACCTTAGCGTGTCAGTTCACCCTCATACACCTTTATAGCCGACATTCATCTGTCACATTAATGGCACATAGCGCTCTGCAGTCTCCATATGTTTATTCACAATGGCACCATTTGTCCACTCACAATAGACTTTCACCCGAGCAGCACACAAACAATTCACAAACTGCACATTTTCAGAAATATTGCCACACTTGGCCTGAAAGCCGATAATCAGCCCATTTTGCAACTCTGTTAAATTGCCTCTTTTTAATCAAGACAGCAACGAGGGATATGTGTGCAGACAGCCTATCGCACTCCATATATATATATATATATACCCACCAAGTCAGCTGATGACACATGGTTTCCTTCATAAGCTACACGCTGCAAACGTAGAAAGTAGGAAGTGGTCATAATTCTGTGATTCGACTGTGTATATGGTAGTTTTCTACAAGAGTGTTTTCTAATTAATTAATCAGACAGGCCAAATAAGTAAAAAAGGCAGAGGGCCAACCTCTGTGACACAACCATTACAGAGAACACGTGTTTTTATTAATAGAGTAAGATGAGCCTGAGCTATCCCTTTTTATCTGGAGATGAAAAAGATGAATGTAAATTGCCAAATCAGGAAATAACCCCGTTAACATCCTCAATGATTTCAATAAATTTTCGTGATACCCAGTCCCATTAGTTGGCATCAGTTATATCAGGTTTCCTTTGCTTTTGGTGGGTAAAAAAGCTTAATTATCTATCCAGTAAAAATGTAGAAATCTGATAGGACCTATTTAAATCAATTGTTTTTGTAAGGATCCATTATTCTCTTGTTTTGATCCATTAATAATGGGTTTGTCACTGTTCTGTCAGAAGGATAAGCCTTGATGCAGGCATAGGCAAAGCCTAAGGCCGTGTTCACACGGCTTATTCCCGACGGATTTGTGCGCCGTATTGAGTGCACAAATCCGCCGTGAATAAGGGGCGGGACGGGGGCGGGGCCGGAGCGCGGCGGGGGCGCCGCTCCCGGCCCCATCGACAATGCATTGTTTACGGCACGTCCGTGCCGTAAATAATGTGCATGTCACTTTCTCCCCCCGTGGCGGATTCGCCGAGCAGGGAGGAGCGATGGAATCCACTGTTCTCTATGAGAGCAGTGGATTACCGTAATGACTCCGACGGATTGGCGCCGTATTGAAGCACAAATCCGGCGCGGAACACGGCGCCAATCCGTCGGCACATAAGCCGTGTGAACGGGGCCTAAAAGTTATATCACAATGCCAGGACTGCAATGAGTTTGTAGCCATGTTTAAAGAAATCTTATAGATTATTAGGGCATAGGTGAATCTGAATAACCAGTTCTTATTGCAATCAAACAATTCTTGGTCTATCCAAAGAAACAATCAGTGGGGCAGAGATAATTATTCCTGTTTCGTGAAGTCTCAACTGAAGGGAGCAAAGTCTATCCAGCATACAGGAAAAATGGATGATGCCACATCAATCATCTTTCCTCTAGAACCGGTGTGTGGTAGGTGACCTGTAACACAGGCCTTGGACTCTTTAGGAAACTCAGGTGCAGAAAGGTTGTGTGTGTGTTTTCTGCTAGACTATATTGTCTAGCTTAAGGTGACCAGACATCACTGGCGGGATGGGCATGCTTTTGGCCACTGTGTTTCATGGCCCTGGCAATGTCCCAGCAGGAAGCCCAATGTCTTGCTTTCAATGGGACATTGTCAGTTTGTCGACGGCTTCTGGGCCGCTGCTGTGGGTGTGCCTGCTGCTCTGAGTACTCTGGAAGGCCGCAAGTGCTTGTGGACCTCCGTAGTACCCAGCACAGGTGGCGTAAGAATGTCATAACGTCAGCTGATGACATCATGCCGCCTGTGCAGGACAGAGAGCAGCGAAAGCCTCAACAGGGCAGAGAGGTGAGTACTGTTTTTTTTAACGCCGACCTGTACAGCTACCTATACTGACTATGGAGGACCTATGCCTGCCTACACTGACTATGGGAGACCTATGGATGCCTACCCTGACTATGGAGGACCTTTTCCTGTCTAAACCGACTATGGCCGACCTATGCCTGACTACAGTGACTATGGGTGACCTATATCTGCCTACTTTACTGCCTACCACCCCATTGAGGTGTTCATAACAGGAGGACGAAACACATCTGGGGAATTTTTCTATATGTATTAAGGTCAATTTGGATATTATCTTTAGCATCCAAAGCATATCAATAGCATTTGATCTAAGATCACTATATTACAGTTTTAAGACATGATATTTACATTTTTTTGGAGTGACATACTGTGACTTGGTTGTGTACCTGTTGTACAATTTTGTTGGCTGCTACTGTCTCTGTAACAAATTGTAACCAGTAGACACGTTAGCAGTGAAGGGATTGCTTGTCTAGGGTCTTACAAGGACTAGCTTTGTGGAGTCGCCCTTGTCGGGGTGGGTTCTCCGCCAAGGGCCAGTAGAGGATTTTGAAAGGGGATATTTAGATTTTTTTAATGTATTTATGCTTTACCTGTTATCCCTCCTTTAAGTCTAATACCTTAGGATTCCAAAACATAATTAGGCTGTGCACATCTAAAATATATTCTGAAAAATGCAAGCATAGGTGCAACTGAAAAGGATTTATATATCTAACACAAATATCAGTGGTACACTAAAGACTAAGTAAACCTCAAGTATATAGGAATAATTGGAAATGCATTACTGCTAAGGAAAATATGAAAAAATGGGACTCTTAGTTTACCAGTATTTGATCAAAAGTTTGTATTAGCTAACTCCAAAAAACGTCAAGGGGATCCCGAGCAGGTGAGTCCCTACATAAACATTTTACTCATTAGGCGTCAATCCAGACTGCAACTTCAGGGTTGTGGAAACTAGCAATTGGATTATCCTGCACGGTTTAAAAGTGGCAGCTGAGTGACAGCAAGCCAATGAGATGCCAATCTCAAATGAAACTACAAAACATTATTAGGATGTGGTACATCTAAAAATATATTCTGAAATCGCAAGCATTAGGTCACACTGAAAAGGGGCGCCCCCAAAAAATATATTACATCGAACACAAATATACAGTGGCAACTAAAGACTAAGGAAAACTCAAGGTATATAGGAATATTGGAAATGCATTCGGCTAGGAAAATTTGAAACCTGGGACTCTTAGTTTACAGTATTTGATCAAAGATTGTTTTAAGCTCACTCCCAAAACGTCAAAGGGATCCCAGAGCAGGTGAGTCCCTACAATAAAACATGTTACCTCACTAGGCGTCAATCCAGACTGCAAACTCAGGGAATGGTAGGGAACTAGCAATTGGATCTATCCTGCACTGGTTTAAAAGAGGCAGCTGAGTGCAGCAGCAATGAGATTGCCAATCTCAAATGAAACTAAAAAATAATTTGGCTGTGCACATCTAAATATATTCTGAAAAACGCAAGCATAGGTGCCACACTGAAAAGGCAAATATATACATCAAAACAAATATCAGTGGCACACTAAAGACTATGTTTAAAAACCTTCAAGGTATATACGGAATATGGAATGCATTACTGCCTAAGGAAAATATGAAAAACCAGGGTTTCTTAGTTTAGGTAACATGTTTAGTGTGGTGTAGGCTCACTGCTCTGGGAATCCCTTGACGTTTTGGGAGGTGAGCTTAATACAATTTTGATCAAAATACTGTCATAGAGTTCCCAGGTTTTTCATTTTGCCCTTAGCAGTAATGCATTTCAATATTCCTATATACCTTGAGGTTTTACTTATTCATTTAGTGTGCCACTGGATATTTGTGTTTAGATGTATATATTGCTTTTCAGTGTGGCACCTATGCTTGCGTCTTTTCATAAAATATTTTTTTTTTTTTTTTTGTTTTTTTTTTTTTTTTTTTTTTTTATTTTTGTTTTTTTATTTTAGATTGTGCAAGCCTAAATTATGTTTTGGTAGTTCATTTTGAGATTGCAATCTCATGCTTGCTGCATCAGCTGCCTCTTTTAAACCGTGCAGGTATACAGATTGCTAGTTCCTACATACCCTGAAGTAGCTGTTTTTTTGCTGGTTGACGCCTAGTGAATTTGGGGTAACATATTTATGATAGGGACTCACCTGATCGGGATGTAGCCCTTGACGTTTTGGGGGAGGTGGCTTAATACAATCTTTGATCAAATATGTAAACTAAGAGTTCCCAGTTTTTCATATTTTCCTTAGCAGTAATGATTTCTATTTTCCTATATACCTTGAGGTGTTTACTTAGTCTTTAGTGTGCCACTATATTGTGTTAGATGTATATAATTTGCCTTTTCGTGATTGTGCCTATGCTGGCGTTTTTTCTGAATATTATTTTAGATGTGCAAGCCTAAATTATGTTTTGTGTTCAATTTGAGATTGGCAATCTCATTGCTTGTGCACTCAGCTGCCTCTTTTAAACCAGTGCAAGGATAATCCAATTGCTAATTCCAACACATACCCTGAAGTTGCAGTCTGGATGGACGCCCTAGTGAGGTTACTTGTTTAGTGTAGGGACTCTCCTGCTCTGGGATCCCCTTGACGTTTTGGGAGGTGAGCTTAATTAAATTCTTTGTTCAAATACTGTAAACTAAGGAGTCCCAGGTTTTTCATATATACCTTAGCAGTAATGCATTTCCAATATTCCGTATATACCTTGAGGTTTTACTTAGTCTTTAGTGTGCCACTCGATTATTTGTGTTTAGCTGTATATATTGCCTTTTCAGTGTGCACCTATGCTTGCGTTTTCAGAATATATTTTAGATGTGCACAGCCTATTATGTTTTGTAGTTCATTGAGATTGGCAATCCTATTGGCTTGTGCACTCAGCTGCCTCTTGAAAACAGTGCTGCGATAATCCACAATTGCTAGTTCCTACCATTACCTGAAGTTGCAGTCTGGATTTGACGCTAGTGAGGTAACATATTGAGTGTAGGGACTCACCTGCTCTGGATCCCTTGACGTTTTGGGAGGTGAGCTTAATACAATCTTTGATCAAATACCTGTAAATAAGAGTCCCAGTTTTTCTATTTTTCCTTAGCAGTATGCATTTCCTATATTCACTATATACCTGAGGTTTTACTTAGTCTTTGGTGTGGCCAGAATGGATATTGTGTTAGATGTATATTATTGCCTTTTCAGTGTGCACCTATGCTTGGCGGTTTTTCAGAAATATATTTTAGATGTGCACAGCTATTAATGTTTTGTAGTTCATTTGAGTTGGCAATATCATTGGGCTTGTGCACTCAGATGCCTCTTTTAACCAGTGCAGGGATAATCCAATTGCTAATTCCTACCATAACCTGAAGTTGCAGTCTGGATTGACGCTTGTGAGGTAAATGTTTAGTTGTAGGGATCTCACCTGCTCTGGGATCCCCTTGACGTTTTGGGAGGTGCTGCTTTTACAATCTTTGATCAATACTGTAAACTAAGAGTACCACGGTTTTGCATATTTTCCTTAGCAGTAATGCATTTCCAATATTCCTATATACCTTGTGTTTTACTTAGGTCTTTAGTGTGCACTGACATTTGTGTTAGATGTATAGATTGCCTTTTCAGTGTGACCTATGCTTGGTTTTCAGAATATTATTTTAGATGTGCACAGCCTAATTAGTTTTGTAGTTCATTGAGATTGGCAATCTCATTTGCTTGCTGCACTTCAGCTGCCTCTTTTAAACCAGTGCGGATAATCCAATTGCTAGTTCCTTCCATACCCTGAAGTTGCAGTCTGGATTGACGCCTAGTGAGGGTAACATGTTTAGTGTAGGGATCACCTGCTCTGGGATCCCCTTGACGTTTTGGCGAGGTGAGTCTAATACAATCTTTGATCAAAATTCTGTAAACTAAGAGTCCAGGTTTTTCATTTTTTCCTTAGCAGTAATGCCATTTTCCAATATTCCTTATACCTTGAGGTTTTACTTAGTCTTTAGTGTGCCACTGATATTTGTGTTAGATGTATTATATTGCCTTTTCAGTGTGGCAACCTATGCTTGCGTTTTTCAGAATATTTTAGAGTGCCACAGCTAATTATGTTTTTGTAGTTTCATTTGAGATGGCAATTCATTGGCTTGCTGAACTTCAGCTGCCTCTGTTAAACCAGTGCAGGATAATCCAATTGCTTGTTCCTACCATACCCTGAAGTTGCAGTCTGGATTGACGCTAGTGAGGTAACATGTTAAGTGTAGGGAATCACATGCTCTGGGTTCCCCATGACGTTTTGGGAGGTGAGCTTAATACAATCTTCACCCACCTCCTCCCACACCCCGTTGATCAAATACTGTAAACTAGGTCCCAGGTTTTTCATATTTTCCTTAGCAGTAATGCATTTACCAATATTCCTATTACCTTGAGGTTTTACTTGTCTTTAGTGTGCCACTGATATATGTGTTAGATGTATTTATTGCCTTTTCAGTGTGCACCTATGCTTGCGTTTTTTCAGAATATATTTTAGATGTGCACAGCCTAATTATGTTTTGTAGTTCATTTTGAGATTGGCAATTCGATTCGGCTTGCTGCCACTCAGCTGCCTCTTTTAAACCAGGTGCAGGATAGCCAATTGCTAGTTCCTACCATACCCTGAAGTTGCAGTTGGATTGACGCCTAGTGAGGTAACATGTTGAGTGTAGGGAACTCACTGCTCTGGGATCCCCTTGACATTTTGGGAGGTGAGCTTCAATACACAATCTTTGATCTAATATACCTGTAAACTAAGGGTCCCGGTTTTTATATTTCCTTAGCAGTAATGTTTTCCTATATTCCTATATACCTTGAGGTTTTACTTAGTTCTGTAGTGTGTTCACTGATATTTGTGTTAGATGTAATACCTTAGGATGGCTGTTCCAGATTTTAACTGATTTTGCACCAGTAAAAATATACACGTTTTAAGGAACATTTTAAAAGTAATATTTTAGAGGATTTGACTTTTGTCTGTTTTTTTTACTTTGATTTATTCTTTCCTCTCTTTGAAAATTTGGAAATTATTGATATTGGTCAGGCACAGTTTGGCAACATCTTCCAGCTCTCCTGGATCCTGAATAGGCTATCCAACATCCAGGAAAGCCTGGTGATGCCAAACGCCTGAATTAGCTTTCTGTCAGAGCTGTTACACAATAGTTGGGTGTAGTGGGTGTGACCATTTGTGAAAAGGTGTGGCTTGGTATAAAGAGAGAGTAGTCTATGCAAATTTTAGGGGTGTTGCGCTTCCCTCTTTCGCTCCCAGAATTTCTGGTCACCTTATTCTAGCTATGATGTAGCCCCTCTGCACCAACTGAAATTAGGGAAGCATCTCTTGATGGTTAACTGTGGCGCCTCTACTAAATAAAGAGCAGCCAGCAGCAATTTGGCTATCAGCTGTGGGACACTTGCCAGCTCTGTTGGGAGTCCAGGAGATTTTCCATTGTTTCTGGAGCCTCCCTGACATTCCAGGAGAGTTGGCAAGTATGGATTAAATAACATAATAATTGTATAGATTGAATAAGTATGGACACTGTAGAACCTATGTGTACCTTTTTATTCATTTATTTATTTGTTTTTATTTGTGGAAATATTTCCTTTAGGTTTAAACACATTTGTGTTTTTTTGTAGAACTTTTCTCTTTTTGTTCCAATATGGACTTGCTATGGTGATCACTAATCGTGCTTTAAAAACCCCTAGCCAAGACATTACTGTATTGCTATGTATTATGCTTGTGACAGGCAGCCTATTAGATCCTGTCTCTGGCAGAGTCTAATAGGCTTCATGCATGGCAGATGGCAACCATCACATTTGCAGGGTTCCTATGGTTAACTGTCTAGATTCGGTGGCAGCTACTGACCATGGCATCTAGGGGGTTAAATGGCTAAGATCGGAGCTAGATACATAGCCGCTGCAGTGGGAGCCCAGATGTACATTACAGTCGATTCCTGCTGAAGATGCTGCAGGCACAGCCCCTGAGCTCGCACCATCTCAGTGTCATGTTGGAGACTTGATAACACTTCTAGGAGTCCGGGTAGACTTCTTCTTTTTCAAGAGTCTTTCAGGCAATCCGGGACAGTTGACAAGTATGAATAAGAGTAAAGCACAGTTTCACATTGTTAATATATCTTTATCCCCTGTGAGAGGTTTGTGGAAGTTACAGTCACTGAATTCTACCAGGCCCAGCTGTAGGGTGCATGGCCCACAGTTACCTCTTCAGAATGCACAACTCTGCAGCTCAGTGCTGCCACAGTGCTACTCATTTGAATGACACTGATGATACTGATGTCTCATCTGCCCCCGCTGTCACAGACGCCCCCAGTGTTACAGATTGAATGGATATCACAGATATAGCTATCTATATCTCTGGTCTAAGCTGTCTCCTGGCTGTAAGGCTATATTCACACGGCGTAATTGCGACGCGTACAGTACGGCCACAATTACGGCAGGTGATTTGGGAGTCGCGCTGATCAGCGCGTACTCCCGCGACGTGGGGGGGGGGGGGGGGGGGGGGGGGAAAGCCCGGCCGGCCCCCCCCCTCATTAAACTTTCCCCTTTAAATTTCCCGGGGGGTAATTCCGCAAGTAAATTTGCCCCAGGGCCCATTTAAAAATCCCCCTGCTCTTTCCCAAAAAGACCCGGAAATTGTACAAAGGGGGGAAAAGGGGAAAGGCCTAACCCAAATATTTTTCCCTTTTCTTTGGGGGAAAGCTATGGATTCCCCAAAAAAAATTTGGGGGGGAAAACCCCTTAAATTCGTTTTTAAAAGAGCGTAAAAAAACGAAACAAAATGGGGGGCGCCGAAAAAAAATTGCCAGTGGGGGAACAAAACCCCTTAAACTTTTCGGGAAAAATTGGCTTTTTTTTTTTGCTTTATCATAAAAAATTGAAAAGCCCCCAGCTAACAGTCCCCGGGCCTTTTTCCAAACCCCCCAAAAAACCCCTTGTTTTTTTGGTGGTTTTTGGTTTTATCACCCGGGGGGGCCGGGGAAAACCCCTCTTTTTACTTGCCCCAACTTTTTTTAATGCCCCCAATTGAAAAAACAACAAAAAAAAAATTGGGGTGGGGCCCCACCTGTAATATGAAAAGAAAGGGGAAAACCCCTCCTGCAAAATGCCCCTTTTTGGGTCCCCCAAACACAAAAAATTTACGGGTCTGGGTTTTGGAGGTTTTCTTAATTCCCCAAACCCTTTCCCCCCCTAAAATGAAAACCCAAGGGTTTTTCATCCGGGGCCAAGGAAAAGAATTAAACCTGCCCTAATTTCCCCAAAAGCACACCCCACGGGCAAAAATAAACCCAAACAGGGGAAAAAAAAACCCTCCTTTAATTTTTAAAAAACCCCCCAAAAAAACCCTTTAACCATAAAATTTTTAAATACCTTTAAAATTCCAAAATTTTTAAAAAAAATAAAAAACCCCTTTAAAATTTCCAAAAAAAAATTTCCAAAACCTTTAATCCCTCCCCATTTTCCACTACTTTAAAAAATCATCAAAAAACCTTCCCCCAAAACCCCCCTTAATTTTCCCTCCTTTAACCAATTTTTTTTTTTAAACTTTTCCATTTCCCCCCCCATTCCCCCAAAAAAATCAACCCCAAAAATTTAACCCCCCCCCTCCCTTTTTTCCATTATTTAAAACCCAAAATTTTTTTCCCCAAACCTTCCCCACCCCCCTTTTTTTCCCAAAAAACCAAAATTTTTAAATAAAATTTTTAAAAAAAAAAAACCAAAATTCCTTTCCCCCCCCCCTTTTTTTAAATTTAAAAAAAAATTGGTTTTTAAACCAAAAAAAAAAACCCTAAAAAATGGGGTTTTTCTTTTTCTTTTCCCCTTAAAATTAAACCGGGCCCCGTAAGAAAAAATTTTTTAAAACAAAAACCACCTAAAAAAAAAATCCAACACCAAAAGGGGCCCCCGGGCCCATCCTTTCTTTTAACTAATTTTTCCCAAAAACCATTTAAAAAAAGGGGCCCCAAAATAAAAAACCCTAAAAAACCCACCCCAAAAAGGTGCCCCCCCCCTTTAATTTAAAAAACCCTTTCCCAAAGGGAACCCATTAAAACCCAAAATTCCCCACCAACCGTAAACTTGGGGATGGGGAAACCCCGGGCCCCCACCCAAAAAATTAGAGGAAAAATTTTATCTGGGTAAAAACCCAACTGGGGCCGGTTGGAAGGTTGTTTGTAAGCCCAAGGCCCCCTTTTTCTCATTTAATTTGGGAAAGCAAACCCTTTTTTTTACCCCGGGTTTATTTTTAAATTGGGAAAAAAAAAGGGGCCCTCCCATAAAAAAAAAGTTTTTTTTATTTTTTTCCCCAAAGGATAAAAGGGGCCCTCCCCCCCCCAAAGGGGCCAGTTCCCCTTTCAGGGGTTTTAATCCCCACTGGAAAAAAATCCATTTGGGGATGTTTGAACACCCCCGGTCATCCCCCCCAAAACCCCTTTTTTTTTCCCCCAAAAATTTTTTCTCCCGGGGGAAAACCCCTGGGAAAAGTATTATCTCAGAAACAAATTTATGAAAAAAAGGGGGGTTGCATTTGGTTTTAAAAAAAACAAAATTTTTGGGAAGGGCCCCCAATTTTAAATAACAGCCCCTATTTGAAAATAAAAAAAAATTTAACGTTTAAAACTCCCTTTTCCCAAAATTTATTCCCCTTTTAAAAGAATATGTTCCTTTAACCCCGGTTCCCCAATTTTAAAAAAAAATTTTTAAAAAATAAAATTTTTTTTTTTGGGAGGGGCCCTTGTTTTTCCCAGGGCGCTTTTTCCTTTTTTCCCGGGGGGGGCCCTTAAATAACCCCATGGTTCCCCCCAAAAAAAAATTTAAAAAGTAAACAAAAAGGGGGAAAAAACAATTTCCCTTTAAAATTGGGAAAAAATTTCCCCTTGCCCCCGCGAGGCTTCCCCAATCTACAGGGGAGGGTGAAAAAAAGAAGGGGGGGAAAGGGGCCCCGGGACAGGGTTTTAGGGGGGCCCCCGGAGAAGTCCCCCCCCAACCCGGAAAATTGTTGGGTTATAGGCAACCCTGAAGAAAAAAGGTTTTTTTTCCTTTTTAACTTTTGGGAAGCCGGTGAAGGGGGGAATTCCAAGGAAGGGGCCCCCCCAAAGTAAAAATTCCCCCGGTGTGGGGGGAAAGCCAAAGGAGAAGCCCCTTTTGGGAAAAAACGAAAAAAGGGAGGGGGAAGGGGGATAAAAAGGGGGGCCCGAGGGAAAAAGGCCCCCCCCCTGTGGGGAGCGGAGGTTCCCTTTTTAAAAGGGGGGGGTTTTTTTAGGTTTTTAAAGGCCAAGGGATTGTATTTTAAAGGGGGAAAGGGGTTTTTATGGAGACCCCTTGAAAGGTCAAAATTTTTGGCCAAAAGTTAATTTGGTTTTCGGCGGGGGCAAATGGGGTTCCCCATTTTAAAGGGAAATGGAAAAGAGGGGAAAGGGGGAAAAGGGGAGTACGAGGAAAAAGGGGTTAATCAAAAGGGGCCCCCAAAAGGCAGATTTAAAAGGTTTTAATAGGGGGGGGACCCGGGGGTTTTCCCCTAGCGGGGGAGGCCGAAAGGGAGGATTTTTTGAAAGTAGCCCCCGAGGGGGGGAAGATGCCGAGGGAAAAAATGGACAACCATTTTTGGGGGTTTTTTCAGAGTTAAAAAAAAAAGGGGCGGAAATTGGGGAAAAAATTTTTTTTTTAGGTGGGGGGGTTAAACCAAGCAAGGTGGGGGGTTTGGGAAATTGGGGGGGTTTGGAAGGACAAAAATTGGGGGGTAAAAAAAGATTACCCCAAAGGGCAGGGGACCTTTGGGGGGCCTGGTGGGGAGAGTGAAAACCCCATTAAACCCGTGAATAAAGAGGATCGGGGGGAGAAAGGAGTGGGACGGTGGAAAGATAATAAATTTCAGTTTTCTCCATTTTTATTTTAAGGAGAGGGGAGGAGAAGAAGGGGGAAATGGAGGAGAGGCAGTCAGGGGACCCGGGGAGGGGGAAAGAGGGCGACATCGGGGCCGGAGATGTAGGGGGTTGGGTTTGTCACTGCAAAACCGGGTGGTTTGGGGTTTGGGTTGTGTGAAGCAAAGAGCTGACCCCAGACCAAGAGGGGGTAAATAGAGAAGAAGTAGTGGGCCCAGGATAAACCCTTTGGGGGGACACGGGACAGAAGGGGGCGAGGGGGAGGGGTTTGGAGCGAGAATGAGAGAGCTGAAAGCCCATCAGTGAGGTAAAAAAGGAGTTTCCAAAAAAGGCCCAAAAGCCCGTGTTTCCCGAGGGAGGAGAGGATGGGGGTAGCAGGAGGGAATGATCGACAGGTAAAAAGGCCCGAGGAAAGGTCTAGGAGGAGAACCCAAAAGGGGAAGGGGGGTTGAGGCTTTGGCATTTCCCTTGGGTTTCGTTGGGATTTTGGTTTGGGGGGTTTTTCCCAGTAGAGGGGGTGGGAGGGAAGGCCCGTTTGGGAGGGGGGTCAAGGAGATTTTTGGGTGGAAAAAGATGGGGGGAAAATTGAAGAGGGACGTGTTGCTAAAGGGATTTTTGGAGGCAAAATGGAAGCAGTGAAGGGGGTGTAGTTGGCCCAGGGGAGGAGGGGCCCATGAGAGGGTTTTCTTTAGGATGGGGGTGATGGTCGAAATTTTTTTAAATGGGGAAAGGGGAAGATGCCAGGGGTTTAAAATTGATGGGGTTTGAAGAGATGAAGTTGGGCTGGGATGATAACAGCCTAGGTCGGGGAAATGGGTGAGATGGGAGTGGGTAAAAGACTACAGGGGGGTTAGGTTCGTTTTGGAAGTAGAGAGGAGAGCTTTTTAAGGAGTGCCCGGTAGAAGCGAGTTAGGGGGAAATTGTCATGGGCAGGTACGAAGGGGGGGCTGGGGGGACACCAAAGAATAGAGGTGGGCCCGGAGGGGACTTTGGGGTGAAGCTTTGTCTGATGGGAATTTTTTTTTATTTGGAAGTGAGTTGAAAAAAACAACCCGCTGAAAAAAGGGGGGGGGGATGGGGGAGGGGGGGCTGGTGGACCCCAGGAGAAGTTGAAGGTGTTAAAAAAATTGTTGGGTTTTTGGGGGCAAGGGGGGGGATTAAGTTTTGAAATAGTCTTGTTTTTCTGAGGTGAGGGGCGATTTAAAATGTGTGCAGTGATTCTTTAATGAGGTGAAGGGCATGGGGGAGCGGGGTTTTTTTCCCGCGGCGTTCGGCCCCTTGGAAGCTCGCCCCCAGCTGTTTGGTGGAGTCTGGTGCCAGGGTTTTCTGTTCATTTTTTCGGGGTTTTTGTTTTGTTGAGAGGGGCGACAGCATCGAGAATGGAAGTGATTATGTTTTTGTAGAATGTGGTGGCTGGTCTGGGTCGCCAAATGAGGTATGGTAGAGAGGGGGCAAGAGAGTCAGAGAGAGTGGGAAGGGTTGAAGGGTTTTTTAGGTTCCTGGTGGGGGTTGCTTTTAAAAAAAATTTTGGGGCAGGGGGGGGCAGGTGGAGTGGGATTTGGGGGAGAAGGTGAGCAGATTTTGGTCAAGATAGGGAGAGGGGAGGGTTTGAGGGGGTTTAAAATAGGGGGCAGGGGGGCGGGGGAAGATGAGGTCCCGTGTTTGTCCCCTTTTATGTGAGTGGTCCAGAGGTCCACTGGGAGAGGCCAAACTAAGGGGAGAGTGACAGGGGTTTGTTAGTATGGAGTGGGGGGGTATCGATTTTGGGAATTTTTAAAATCTCCCATGAAAATAGTGGGGATGTCGGTGGCAAGGAAGTGGAGGAGCCAGGAAGCAAAGTGGGCAAGGGAAAGGGGGGTGGCAGGGCCCCGGGGGCGATAAAAAAACCCGCCACTTTTGGGGTTGGAGGGGGAGGGAGATGGGGGAAAAAGGGAAAGCACCCCGAAAGGAAAGGGGGGGGGTGGGGGGAAGGTACTGGTTGGGAAAAGGGGAGGGAAAAAAAACAGGTATTGACAGAAGAAGGCCCACACCCCCCGCCATGTTTACTTCCCAGGGGCCCGGGGGGTGTGGGTAAAATTGGGGCCCACCATAGGAAAAGTTTCAGCAGGGGGGAAAATTGTGTCAGGGGTGTCAGCCAAATTTTTTTAATCCAAGGAAAGGGGAAAATTTCTTTAGGTCAAGAGGTTTGTGGATGAAGGGGGGCTTGTTGCACACTGAACGTGCATTCCAGAGGGGCACCGACAGGGGATTTTTGGGGCCCGGGAGGGGTGAGGGGATGGTTTTGAGGGTTTTGTGTGGTTGATAAAGTGGGGGTGTGCTTGGTCTGTAAAGATGCCTTTAAGCCACAGTTGGGGAAGCGCAAAAGGGGGCCCGGGTTGGGAGATATGTCCCCGGGAACCCGGGGGAAGCAGGGGAGGAGTGAGGAAATTTGTGGGATAAGGAAAAAAAAGGGGGTTGTGTGGGTTTTTTGAGGAAGGTCGTAATGTTTTTGCCCGAGGTGAAGAGTAAGGTCAGATTTTGAAGGGGAAGACAGAAGGGGGGGTATGGAATCCAAATTTCCCAGCGCGGGGGCCCGGGGGGAAACAAGGAGTTTGATGATGAGGCGGCAGTTTATTGTGGCGGAGAGGTGCAATTTTGGGGCTGTTTGAGTGAGGAGCTGGGGAAAGGGGCTTGGTTACCTTTGGTTTTCCCCCCTTTTGGTTTACATTTCTGGGAAATTTAAACGCTTTTAGGGAAACCTTTAAAGGGGATTGCATTAAAGGGTGTTGCACTGACTGAAATAAAGTCATGATTGACCCAGAAATGCATGCTTTAAAAAGGAAGCTTTCTACTTTCCAGGTGTGAAATTGGGGGTGGGGGGGGGGGGGGATATTGGTGGCCCGAAGGAAAGAGAAAAGTGATGGTTGGGGAGACAATTAAGGGCCTCGTCACAGGAAGCGGAAAACAATACCCAAAAAAAGTTTTTCAAAAGTGTGTACCATTCAATAAAAACATTGCAGGACAATTTTCACCCGGGCAAAGGAGAGGAAGTGAGGGTTTTTAGCTCCACAAAATGCAACCATTCAATTTAAAAACAAGCAGGACAATTTTCACAGGGCAAAATGGGGAAGGGAAATTTTAGGGGTTAGCTCCAAAAGAAAAAAGGAACCATTCAATAAGGGCATGGCAGGACATTTTCACAGGGCACATGGAGAGGGAAAAAAAAAAAATTGAGGGGGGTTGCTCCACCCGAAATGCAAAACCATTCAATAAGGGTTTGCAGGAAATTTTTAAAAGGGACAAAGGAGAGGAAATTTTAGGGTTGTTTGCTCCACAGAAAATGCATACCATTTCAATAAAACATGGCAGGACATTTACATAGGGCACATGGAAGGGAAATTTTTGGGGTTTTAAACTCCAAGAAAAAGCATACCAATTTAAAAAGACATAGCAGGACATTTACTACACGGTCTGAGCCTTTACATTCTCAAATTTGGGTATTAAAAATAAAAAGTCCCTTTTTAAGGGGGGGGGGGGGGCACCAAAAGGAACACTGGTTCAAAAAACCGTTTTTTGGATTGGCTATTTTCACCCTTTTTACATATACATATGATTTCTTGTGTTAGTTTCTTATAAAAGAACCTACTTCTGGTCAGTTCATAAACTTCATCTTACAAGTCAATTAATAAGGCTCACAGACATGTCTGCTCCTTTGAAGTACAAAGAAGGAAATTCTCTGTCTCCCGGATCTCTCAAAATACATAGATTACTTATATTATCAAGGCCTATTCATGTCCCTTCAAAAATAATTATTTGTAAGTCTTTCATCACTAGTCCACGAGGGCCCCTTGTCAATCAAAGTGAATAATAATATGGTTTAAGAGGATAAAATTAAAACGCAACAAAAGGAAAATGAAAAACCCGAATTGATTATGTAAATTGTGGGGGGATATGGGAAAAATTGCTTTCTGTTTTAGGACAAATTGTTTTTGTACTGGCAAATTTTCCGTGCGTAGCAGAAGATATAAAGTGTATAGATTAAAGATAATGACAACAAATATTCTTTATATAAAAATATTTGCCTACCAGTGAAAATGTCTGTAAACTAAAGTTTAAGTGTAACGGGAGGCCTACATCTGAATGGCTGAAAGGAAATGTAATGAAAGCTTTGGATTGATAAAAATCCAAATCTGATTCTGACAAAGATAGGTGCTGTGGTAGGACCAAACCCATTACAGTTTTTTTTTAAAGAAGGGATCACAAACCAAAACCTATGTCCAAAACTGTTGGAAAATCTAAGGGTTTGCGTTGCTTTTTTGCAAGAGAACCGTAATGGATTCTACCAATGGTTATGCCTTTACGGTCTTTGGTGCACAGGTTGGTCCTACAATGTCTCTGGGCTTCTTTTGGTCTTGGACATAAGGAAAAGAACCCAGCTTGTTTAAAATTAGATCCACATGAGCAGAACACCAGTGTAGCTTTTAGGATCATTTGAGGAACAAAAACAGAGAACATTTAACACCATGACTGAAGAAGAGAGCTGGTCCTCTCGAAAGCTTACCATCAAATATACTCAGTTAGCCTCTAAAAGGTACCGCCTGATTTCTTCACTCTTCTACTACTTTCTATGGCTAACATTATACTACTAGAAACAAGAACAGTAATAAAAATGTATATTTGGGATGGCCATCAATAATTTCAGGTTCCCAACCAGCCAAAACAACTGGGCCCCCTCGACCAATGCTTGTTCCTATCTTGCATCATATTATGTTCTCTGAAACAATTATAACCCCCACTGAGCTGATGGATGCACCTGCAGGAGGCAGGTAGGGGTTGCAGTGGACCTCTTTTTGTTTTTAAAGTGATCCAGCACCACTGCTAATACAGCCCTGATAGCAGCCCCGTATACATTAAAATAACATACATGTACAGTCGTCCCTCAATGTGCAATATTAATTGGTTCTGGGGTGACAGTTATATGAAAAACTGATAATTGGTTCTGAGGTCCCAAAATATAACCCCCAACTTAATGCAAAATGAAAGAAAGTTTTGTAGATAACTAATAAAGAAAAGTTTTTTTAAAGAACATTGAAAACTGTTGCTGGAACTGAAAATCATTCAATTGTGCGAGGGAGTGGATCCGCGGGGCCCAACGCAAGGGGTGTAGCAACCCGCCAGGGAAGGAATTAAGTAAACCCCCCCACAAAGCGGGAGGATTGCGGGCGGGTGGGGGACCAGGTCGTCCCCCCTGACGTGATTGCTTGCAAGGCAGCGGGGTAAGGTGGTACAGAAATAATCAGGGGGGCGTAGTCGGGGACGCAAAGGTAGGGCAGGCAGCAGGGGTTTCGTTTTTTTCAGAGGCAGGCAGAGGGTCGGGCGGGGTGGCAAACAGGAAAGGGTCAGGAAAGTAGCGGAACGGACTGGTCCGGGTAATCGGAAGAACGCAATATTTCCTAGCACTGGGTAAGCACAAAAGATGGCAGGAAGTACGGGGGGGGGGGCGGAACCTTTAAATAGAACCAGCCCCCATAATGAAAAATTATCGGGACTGGCCCCTTTTAAAATTGGAACCGGCGCGGCGCGCGCCTTAACGGCCCACGCGCACGACACCCGGGACAGGCAGGAGCGCGTTCCCGGAGCGCGGCCGGGAAAAGAGGGGCGGCCCCGAGGCCGAGGCGCAGGGGTGTGGTCGGGGCCGCCGCCCCCGGCCCCCCCGAGGACCCCGGACAGTCCCCCCCCCCCTTAGGTTCCCCTCTTTTTTAGAAACCTGGGAAGGAGGCAGGAGACGGGTTTGGCCCCGGTTCCCACGACCGCTCCTCGGCCTGAACCTTCCAGTCAATAAGAAAAAACCCGCTTCCCCCTCACTGTTTCAGCCAACACCTCCTTGACCTCAAAGATGTTATCGGTTGGCACAGGAGAAGGTGAACGGGCCCAGGGGAAAAGCATTCCCCCCACACAGGCTTGAGGGGGAGACATGGAAGGAGTTCGGGAGCGCAGGGTAGGAGGCAGGCGAAGCTTGTAGGACAGGGTTTTAAAGGGTTGCAGTCCCCAAAAGGGACCCACGTTTTTAGGCCCTGTTGTAGCTAGGCCCCTTTAAAGCGAAATATTTGTGGATAGCCAAACCTTTCGCCACTCAAAAAAGGGGCGGGGCCTATGGTATCGTCACCCTGGACTTTAGTGCGGCAGAACCCCCGAAAAAAGGGCCTTGGTAGCGCAAGACCCTTGATGCCCTTTTATTTGGGGCATCCTGGCCGGGACATGAACCGAGGTAACAAGGGGGAGGGGCGGGCGGGGAAACCCCAAACACGCCCAAAAAAGGGGGAGGCCCCCGCGGACCCCGAATTAAAGATTATAAGAAAAAACTCTCCCCAGGGAAGAAGATCAGACCAATTATCCGCCGGGGACACAAAGTGCCGCGGTAGGTACCCGTACCGGGTTAAACCCCTCTCTCCCTGCCCGTCGTTTGAGGTGGTATGGATGAAAATCTAAGTAAACCCTGCAATTGACCACACAAACCCCCGGCCAAAATTTTGCAATGAATGGACTCCCCTGTCAAGACTGTGTAAGGGGAGACCATGCAGGGGAAAAACGTTGACTAAAAAAAATTTTGGGGCCGTGAGGGGGCAGAGGGTAACCCGGGCAGGGGACAAAGTGACCCTTTTTGGGAAAAAAGTCGGTCAGACCCGATGAGGTTTTTCCCAGAAGGGGACGGGGGTGGGTAATAAAAGTCCATGGCTAAGGGGTCCAGGGTTTTTCCGGCACAGGGAGAGGCTAAAGAAGGCCCGCGGTTTGAGACGAGGGACTTTTTTCCCGGGGCACGGAGGTGCAGGCTAGAAAAAAAGTCCCTACATCCGAGCAAGATAGGCACCAGTAATAGCGGGAGATAGTTTAAAGCCCTTGGGCCCGGGGATGCCCAGCCGCACAAAAAAAGCGTGCCCCCACTCAGGACTCTAGGGCGCAAGGCGGGGCGCACATGCTCTTCCCGGGGGTGGCTTGGGATCCACGGGGGCGGCCGGATGGTCGCTCAGGGGGGACAATGTGGGGGGAGGAGACTCAAGACCCACCGTTCCGGGAAACGAGAGAGAGCTTTCCGCCCGGTTTTTTTCTCTCCCGGGCCCTAAAATGTAACGAAAGTCAAAACGGCCAAAAAATAGTAAACCTGGCCTCCCCGGGGGTTTCGGCGTTACCCGACTGCAGATACGGAGGTTTTTGTGGCCCTGTGAAGATATAAAGGGGGTTTGAGCCCCCTCCAGCAGGTGACGCATTTTTCAAGACCCCAGCTTTAGGCCAAATTCTCGATCCCCTAGGGGATAGTTCTTCTGGGCAGGAGGAAAGTTTTGGAGAAATCCCCGCGGTATAAGTTTCCCAAGGAGGATCTCGCAAAAGGACGGGCCCCGGCGCCGACTGAAGAGGCATCTTTTTCCAGAATAAAGGAGGTTAGGGTCTGGGCGAGACGGGATCGGAGCCGATGCAAATGCAGTTTTGACCCGGTTGAAGGCGTTTTTGGCTTCTGGGGGCCGAATTTGGGGATTGCGTTTTTCCAGTCAGAGCCACCAAAGGGAGCCACAAGGTAAGAAGGGGGGAAAAATTTCTGTAATAATTACAAACCCCCAAAAAGACGTTAAAATGGCCCGGAGGCCCCCCCGTTGTGGCCCATTCAACACGCAGAGAGTTGGAAGGATCCTCTGGAGCCCCCTTCGGAATTTTACCCGGGAAAGTAAGCTGGTGCGTTCGAACAGACACTTCTGGGTTTGGCAAAGAGCTAAGAGTGCGGAGTCGCCTGAGGACCGGGGGAAAGTGGTGGGTGAGTCCGAAAATTGGGGAGAAGTGAGGATATCGCCAAGTAACATTACACAGAGAAGGTAGGTCTAAAAGATTTCATTGTCAAAATTAAAATACCCCGGGGGCTTTTGCAAGACCAAAAGGGCAAAACCCAAAAAACCGAAATGGCCGTCCCGGGTTTTAAATCCTTTTCCATTCCGCCTTCCCTTTAAATTGCGTTTAAATTTTTTAGGCCCCGAAGACCCAGTTAAAAATATTTTCGCCCCTCGGGCGGTCAAAGAGTTGGGAGATAAGGGAAAGGGGGTCGTTTTTTATGGTAATTTTGTTCAGGCCCCGTAACATGCAGGGCCCGGGGGGCCCCGTCTTTTTTCCCCACAAAGAAAAAGCCGGCCCCACCCCGGAGAGAGGATTACGGATAAACCCCTTTGGGAGGTTCTCCTTGATGTACTCAACATCGCCTTATTTCCCCGGGACGGAGAGGGGGAAAACCCGGCCTCTGGGGGTACAGCCAATTGCGGTAAAGGGGACAATCAAAAGGGCCCGGTGTGGAGGAAGATTTTCACCCTGACTCCCCGAAAGACATGGGCAAAGCCCCAGAAGGCGAAGGTAGACCTGGAGGAGGTTTGGCGGCTTCCGGGAGGCAAAATTTGAGGGACGAGTTGGGGCTTGGCAGGAAAAAGAGAGACCGCGGAACCCCAAGCATTATTACCTTGCTCAATCCAATCGGGGTAGGTCCTGTAGCCAAAGGGAAGGCCAAAAAAGGTCTCCGAGGAGGATAGGTAGGACTAAAAGTCGCAACGTTCCTTTTGGGAAAAGTCCCAAAATTTTCAAGAAGGGGGGGGGCCGACGGAAGCGTAGCGTCAAGGATTCCCCTAACCGAGGGACGAAAATGGTTTGAGCAATGGAGTCACAGGAAGACGAAAAACCGGTCCAAGTTTCTGGCTTATGAAGTTTCCTGCTGTCCTGAATCAATAAAGGGGTGGCCGGAAGGTGCGTCCGGGGAAGACCAATATATAGGGGATGGTCGAGGGGAGAGGCCGTTCTGACACCCAGGGGTTTCCTCTCCCACGAGCCCTAGGTCGGAAGTTTTCCCGGGCGCACCCGGCAGTCCCCAATGAAATGGCCAGAGCCACCCAATAAAGCACAGCTGTTCAGACACGCTGGCGTTCCTCCTGAGACAGGTGGGCTCTCTCGCCTTTCATAGGTTTTTCTTTGAGACCGTTTAAGGAGGAAGAGGTTTTCCGCTGGAATGGGAGCCAAGCGGGGAAACGACGTGGATGGCGGTTTTTTTGTTGTAGGGGGAGCTCTTGTTGCCTTTCGGCGAAGTGAAAATTCCCCTCGGGGGCCAAATGGGTTTGATCATCCAAGGCAGTTGGGAGATCCTGAGGGCGAGCTCGTCCCTTTATTCGCCCCCCAAGGCCTTTTCAAAAATTTACCCCCAAGCTTCGTTGTTCCCGTCCCGCTCCAAACGGGGAGTGCGAAACTGCACCCAAAACTGACCGACTGTGGGGTCGCCCTGACGGAGCCGGAGCGCGCTGCGGCAGCGAAAAAGTACGGCCCCGGTTTCCTCAAAGAGGGGCGGAACCCCGGGGAAGGGTTGGAGGGCCGCTGTCAGAGGACCCCCCGATCCCATAGTGGGTGCCCAAGCAAGGCTTCTCCCGCAAGAGGTGATAATGAAGGCCACCTTGGCTCGCCTGTAGGGAATTGGTGCCCCATCATTTTGAGGTGGATGGAGCACTGGCTGATGAACCCACGGCATTTCTTGGGATCCCATTGTAGGTGAGGGGAGTGGCAGATGCAGAGAGGGTCCCGAAGCCGGGGGCAGGGAGAGCAATGGGTGTGGAGCAAGGATGCAGGTGCGGGCGGCAGCCGGTGGAGGAACGAGTGACAGGTTTTTGCATATGGCCGCAAGTGGGCGATGCGTTGACTCGCTGGGCGACAGCGTAGAATGTCCCAGTCAGGCAGAGGACCCGGCGGAATCCCTGGCCAGTCTTATGTACGGGGAGTGGATCCCCTGGGGCCCAAAGCAAGCGGTGTGCTAACCCCGCCAGGGGAACGGAAACTAAGTAGCCCCCGGTTTCACCAGAGCTGCCGCAAAAGGGGGGGGACTTGCTGCGGGGTAGATACCAGGTCGTTCCCCCCTGACGTGACTTGTTTCGAAGGCAGCCGGGGGGACAGGTGGTCAGAAAGTAATCGGAGGCGAGTCGGGGACAAAGAAGGTCAGGGCAGGCAGCAGAGGTTTGTGGTCAGGGAGGAGAAAGGTCAGGGGGGTGGCAAACAGGCGGTCAGGAAACGTAGCGGAAAGGGCGGTACAGGTAACAGGAGACAGCAATACCCTAGACACTAGGTAAGCACACCAACGACTGGCAGGAAATAGGGAGCAATACCCTTAAAAAGAACCGGGGCCCCATAATGACCAATTTCGGACACTGGCCCTTAAATTTAGAGAAGGCCCCCGGCGGGGCGCGCCCTTTAAACGGGGCCACGCGCACGACGGGGGGACAGGCAAAGGGGGGTTCACCGAGCGCGGCCAGGTAAGAGAGGCGGCCCGAGGCCGAGGGCAGAAAGGGGTGGGGGCGCGGGCCGCCGCGCCGGACCCCCCCGGCGGGGGGATGTCGCGGGGGCAGCGGAGCCTGGCTCCGTGACACATATTTTAGGACACAGCTTCTTTGATCATTCTTTTTATCAAAGTTCCAAAAAAGAGAGAATGAGACCTTCACCTGGTGCCTAAAGAAACCGCTCATCCTGGCACATGTAAAGAGCAGTACAGAACATGTAGTACCGTACTGTACTGCAAAGAGGTGCTACTAGACCATTAATCACTGCATGTACTTTACATATACAGGGGTTTTACAAGTAAAATATCCATGAGAATTGTCTGGATCAGTTCTGGGAAATTGTACTTGAAAGCATATAACAACAATTCCGGGGAAAGCCATTGTATTTTGAAATATCAATCGGAGGGCCCTTGTAAATTTGGGGACACTGTAATGTTTTGTTTTAGAATAGGGATTTTGGGAAAAAAATACAATTCTAGAAAAAAGCCCCCAAAAAAATTTTTCATTTTTCTACAAAAAATTATTTATTTAAAGTGGGTTACCTAACAATAGCCTATCAAGGTACAATTGATGTGGTGTTCCCAGGGCAACAGCCCAATAAAGGGGTAACAATCTTCATGATCCTTCTGTTTTAATATCTGACATAGTAATGTCCATACTAGTGTGATGTGTTGATAATGTTACTTAGCTTTATTCATTTAAAAAATGACATTAAGGGGGACATGCGAAAATTTTGGGTGTTTAAAATGTTTCAAGTGATAATAATGGCATAGAATGCCCCCTGATTTATGAAACCCCCTGTAAGTGGGGCATAATCAGGCCCATTCTACGCTTGGGGCGACAGTTTGGAAGGTTTAACCCCTTTGAAAGTGGAACCCGACCGAGTTGTAAAGCGCCTGAAATGCCATGCGAACTATAAATTTACTTGCTACGGTTCAGTGCGCCCACCTACGGGAGATTTAAACATGTACAGTAGAACAGGGTGCGCCTGATACGGCGAAAAGAGCAAGATACTGGGGAAACCCCTTTTATACATGGGCCCTAAATTTTAAATTGTCAAAATGGCGTCCCTTACTGGGTTTTTTTTTACTTCTTAGGAGGAAAGGGGGGGGGGGGGGAATAATAAAATGGTTTTTAAAAGGGGGGGGGGGGTGAAAAAAGAATAGGGGAAAATAAAGAGGGGGGGGGGGGGGGAATAAGAAAAAAAGATTTGTTAAAAAAAGGAATTTTTTTAGGAAAAGAAAAGGTTTTAGGGGGGGGGGAATAGAAAAATTTTAAAGTTTTTTAAAAACAATGGGTTTTGGGCAAAAAAGTTCTTTCGGTTTTCGTTGTGGTTTTTTTGTTTGTTATGGTGGCCGGTCCCCTTTGGTGGTTCTCCTGGGAATTTTGCATTCCCCGGTTTTCCGCTGGTCTTTCTGTGGGCCTTGGGTTGGTTTTTTCTTTTCTTCCTTTTTTTTTTTTTTAAAATCCCTAAATCTTTTTTTTTTTCTTTCCGCTTTTTTTGTCCTCATTTTTTCCCTTTTTCCCTGTTTTTTTTTTTGGTTTTTTTTCTTTTGAAGGGATTGTTTTTTTGGGTTTCCCCTTTTTTGCTTTTTTTTTTTTGGGTTTGGGTGGGTTTTGGTTTTTTAACCTAATTTTTTCCTTTTTCTGCCCCTTTTATTTCCTAAATTTCATTTTTTTCCCTGTCGATTTCCCCTCCCTGTTTTTTTTTTGATTTTTTCGAGGCTTTTCCTCGTTTTTTCTTTTTGGGGTTTTTTTTAAAATTTCCTTTTTTTTTTTCTTTTTCGCTTTTTCCCCTAAAAAAATATCACCTGTAAAAGGCTCTTCTAGATTGACACCTATGAAAACCTCTTTAAAGATTTATACCCCTCCAAAAGTGTCAATGGAGCTTTGGTCACCTAAGTTCTTTGCGGCTCCATTCAAAGTCTGTGGTTATCTTCTTCAGTCCCATAGACATTGAGTCGAGTGGCAGGATCACATATGTAGCCACAGTGCCGTTCAAAATCCTCCAGGAGAACTACTGACACTCTCACAAGCAGAAAGTTTCACTGCAAAAGTGGATCTTATAACAGATGAATAAGCAGACAAAAGAAACACTTGCAGGTAGTGGAATATCTTTACTTTTCAATGTAAACACTATTTATAGTGTTCTGTGAAATCTTTAAACTCCCGGATAACTCCTGTAAGTTTAGTTTTGCTTGCAACAAAGCTTTGCATGGTCCTCATTAAAAGGATATGGACATCTACTGATATCAAAATACACCTGTACTCATCCAAATGTAAGAGCTGTTCTTGAGGAGCTAAAAGAAGGGATCCTGATTGCAGGCTAATTCCTCTAGTAGATGAACATGTCCTAATAAAGGCTCATACACTGGGTAAAGCAGCATTTATGGATCATGTACAATGACACATGAAGTATTAAGGACACATATGCATTACATGCGCCACTAGATTAGGGTATGTTCACATGGAGGATTTGCAGTGCTGAAAATTTCAGCACTGAATCAGCATAAAATTCACACCTAAAACCAATGCAGATTTTGGATGTGGATTTGATGCTGATTTTCAGAGGCAGATTTTCAGCCTCTTATATACAATACAGTGTGGTGAGGATTCAGTGCAGAATGCACTCCAAGAATTGACATTCAATTCTTTTTCAGCTCTGTAAATAAATCCACGCTGAAAAAAAAATCAGCATTGTGTGAAAAAAGACACGGATTTTCCACTAGAAACACTGTAAGGGCCTGTCTACACAACATGCTTTTACCGTCAGATTTTAATGCGGGTTTGGATCTTAAAACCTGGAAAAATCCAACTGTAAAAGCATCCCCATAGACCTCAATTGAAAATCTGAGTTCTAGTTCACATGATTTGGATTTTCAATAGGTTGGATTACAAAAGTGCAGTTTTTGAAAAAAAAAACTTGTTCAATAATCCATCGGATTTGAAGACAAAAATGTGTCCAAAACATCTCTATGTCAGATCTGCGTCTTAAATCCCATAGAGATTAATGGGACTTGTTTTCTTACTGAAAATCTGGCGGAAAAAGATGACCAAACTCCACATTAATAAACGGTTCAAACTACTTGTCGGACAACACGTTTTTTTGGATTCCGTATATTGACCAGTGTCGTGTCAAAATAAAGAAAATTGCAATCAGACTGGACGCTGATTCTGAGGCAGACTCAGTTCTAAATAATCCATGTGAACATTCTCTGAATCCTGTCCTTTCCTAGAAACAGTACCTTGTAACATGCTATAGAGCTTTTTATGTATGAGTCTGAGAGGAAAAAATCTGTGAGTGCCATATTTTAGTTCCGTAATACAGCTATGTGCACAAAGACAGTCATGCTAAATTGGATAATTGTAAAGTCTGTTATGATTGCTTTAGAGCCCACGTTAAATGATATGACATTTGAAAATCTTCTTTATTCTAACTAGTTATACACACTAGGACAGAAAATCGACATTGAGTTTCTACTTAAAATACAATCAAATAGAAGTAAAATAAGTACAATGGAGCTCGAGGACACAACAAATAGCCTCCACTTTCAGCTAATGAGAAGGAATAAGAATGTGGATTCACTGAACAGGATGCCTTGCGTAGGACTGACTGTATAGATGGGAAAACTTGCCCATTTTGCCACCTGTATGAGCACAAATTGTTACTATTGTGTTAGTGCGTGCAGTGTGTTGTAATCTTCATGGTTCACAAAAGCTATAGGTGAAACCCACAATGGCTTTGTGTAGACCCCTTGCTGGGTTCATTCAAGAGATGCAGCAAACAATTCCATCTCCAGGATGTTCCAGCCCATTGGATTCCGTTAAAGGACACACATCCTATATAATATACATTAGGCTTCCACTCCTCTCTTGGACATTTATCCTATTCATGTGCGCAAGGGCAGAACGTTTTCCTGCAATAACAAGGACATGCTTCTTGAATCTTCAGGACATTTAGCTACACTGTCACAAAAGCACGCTATCACTTCAAGCCAATACATTTGTGTTCAGAAATTTTTCTGGTAATCTTAGACTTCAAAAAAGTTTAAATTGAATTTATGAATTTATATTATACAGATACCTGAAAAACGCTTGCAAAAACTAGTCAAAGGTGTAACTATGCCAAACGCTAATGGACAAAACTGGGCAAAATTGTTTTATTTTTGATTATTTTTGCACTTTACCTTACTGGGAAGAAATCTTAAAACTAATAGATAGTGAATAGTATGAGCACGCAACTTGCAAAGTTCTGGAGGCAATGTACATCTCATCCAGATTGATGGCTGAGATAAAGAATGCAGGAAACCTGGGTTTCTAGTAAACTTAGTTAACTGAGGTCTTTGGTGATTGTGTTGTTCTAGGCATGGATTTTTTATGGAATAGTGAGAATATTGGAAGTGAGTCCTCTATGGACTGTTTAGATTCTGCAGTTTGTGGAAACTCGGGGTCAGAATCTGGAAGTCACACAAAATAATATACTTAAAGTCTACTTTATGTTGGCATCATTTTTGAAACAATTTTTTTTTTAGGACATTAGGGGGCTCTTAAATTTTGTAGCAAATTGTAACATTTTCAAGAAAATATGCAATACAGATTTTTTTAAGGATCAGTCCAATTCTAATGTAGCTTTGAGGGGCCTGTGTGTTAGACATCTCTATAAATGACTCCATCTAAGACAATGCACCCCTCAACGTATTCAAAACAACTCTTACAAAGTTTGTTAACCCTTTAGGTGTTTAACAGAAATTAAAGCAAAGAAGAGATGAAATTTCAAAATTTCACTTTTTTTGCAGATTTTCAATTTATCCATTATTTAATGGAACACAGTAAATGGTAACAGGAATATGCAACTCAGTACTGATTCTCCTGGTTCTTTCATTTTTAGAAATATCCCACTTGTGGCCATAGTGCACTATTTGACTCAAGCACAAGCCTCAGAATAGGAGGAGCACCTACTGGATTTTGGGGTCTTATTTTCATTAGGCTATATTTGAGGCGCCATTACAGGTTTGCGGACACCCTAAGGTACTAAAACTTAATAAACACCACCAAAAGGTCTAATTTGGGAAACTACACCCCTTGAGGAATATATCCAGGGTTGTAGTGAGTATATTGACCACACAGGTGTTAGAAAATTTTTTTTAACAAAAGGTTGTGAAGATAACAAATATTATTTTTTTCTAAGAAAATGCAGCTTTAGCTGAAAATGTTTAATTTTTACAAGGAATCCTGGAAAAAAAAACCACCACAAAATGTATTATACAATTTCTTCCGAGTTCGGCAATAACCCAATATGTGGGTGTAAACTGCTGTTTGGGCACATGGCAGGGTATACAAGGGAGGGAACACTATTTGGCTTTTGTAACACAGATATTTGTGGGTACCATGTCACATTTATGAAGCCCCCAAAGTACCAGAGCATCTGAAACCTTCCAGAAGGTGCCCCATTTTGGATACAACACCTCTCAGGGATCTCATCTAGGGGTGTATTGTACAATTTGGGCACACATGTGTTTCACAGTTTTTTTTAGCTTAGGCCATGGAAATGAAAAAAAAAACAACTGCAGTTCCACCATTTGCCTTGTGTTATAAATAACAAGATAACTTCACTATGTGGGTTGGTACAATTACAGTGATAGAAATGTTATATAGTTTATGTTTCGCTACTTTCACACAATAGAAATGTGTTTGTAAAAAATTGCGTTTTTATGTCATCATAGTCTGAGAGCCATGACTTTCTTATTTTTCCTATTTCCTATATATGAAGCTGATTAAGGGCTTATTTTTTGTGGGATGAGCTGATGTTTTATTTGGTACCATTATGGGGTTCATACGATGCTTTGATCTTTTTATCAAGGTTTTTGGGAGTCAGAATGAATAAAATACAGGTATAGTTTTTTATTTTTTACAGTGCTCAACGTGCAGTAAACATGTTAGTTTTACTCTGCTCTAAGATACGATTGTGGCGATACCCAATTTATATATTGAAAAAAAAAAGTTGTTATTGTGTAAAACAATATTTATGTATCGCTCTCTTCTGATAGCCACAAATTCTTTATTTTTCTATATACAGAGTTGTGTAAGGGTTTTTTTTATTTGCAGGACAAACTGAGGTTTTCATTGCTACCACTTTGGCATTTATATGACTTTTTGATCTCTCTTTATTACATTTTATTTGCAGCGGGATAAACAAAAATTGCAATTCTGCCATTTAAAAAAAAAAAAAATTATATCGTGAAATAACATGACAGTTTTATAGAATCTATGCATGCATCAATACCAAATATGTGTACTTTTTATTTTTTTTTGTTTGATTGATATTTGTAGTGGGTAAAGGGTGGTGTGCATGTTTTACTGTATTTTTTATTTTAATATTTTATTACACTTTTACTTTTATGTATTTGTTTTTTTATTTTTTTCACTTGTCCCACTATGGGACTATACTCAGCGATCATTAGATCGCTGGGGTAACACAGATATAATACATTGCAGTATGTCTATGCTGCAGTGTATTTTACTAACTGTCAGTCATCCTGTCAGACTCTGCCTCCGGGCGGAGCCCGATAGGACTACGTCATAGACAACCCGGAGTTCATTGTATGACCCCCAGTTGCCACGACAACCACTAGAACCCCGCAATCTTGTTGCGGGGCTTCTGAAGGAGGACAGAGATAACTCCCTCCCTCTGTCATGCTTCTTAACTGCTGCGATCACTATTCATTACGGCAGCTAAGGGGTTAAATCGGCAGTAATAGAGTTATCTCCGCTCCCGATGGCGAACTCGCGGGCACAGCTCCTCTGTCCGCCCGATAACCATGACATTCCAGTATATCATGGTTACAACAGGCACAGCACCATGGCATATAGGAACACCACAATGGGTTAAGGGGTTAAACATTGAATCTGGAACATGCAAAGCTTAATACTATAAAAATACTATAAAAATATACGTGAAATCAAATGTCAAATAAAAGACACATCTGTGGCATTCATTTCTTTAAAAAAAATTAAAAAAAAACTGTGCCTGTATTTTTTCTATTTGTAGCCTTCTGAGTTAAATTTTAATCGGAACCTTTTTTTTTTCTTTACAAGCTAACACTAATAATTTCCTTCAATGAAAATCCTCCCATTCAAGTCCATACCATGGAATAGCAAGGAAAATTGTATGTCCTGTTGCTCATCCCCTTCTATGTTTCTGCAGTGTGACTGAACCTGTCTTTTCTCTCAAGTGATTTTCTCCCCCACGACTTTGTGTCCTGGGACACTCTTAGGCCTCGTTCACACGGCTTATTTCGCCGCGTATTTGCCGACGGATTGACGATCGTCAATCCGTCGGCAAATCAGTCAGAGCTGTGCCAGGAAATCAGGCGCGAAATCAGTCGCGAACGTGCACTTATTGGACGCGTATTGGACGCGTATTTGCGGCGGATTTCAGGCCGGATTTTCGCGACGGGGATTTTTCTAGACATCAATGATTACACTTGTATTTTTAATGTTTACCTATCAGCATACTACTAGTATTCCGTTATTTGACGAGATTAATTATTTTCAAATCAGCCGATAATAAAGCTTATGGACCTTGTCCCTACTCAGATAAAAAATTACTCAAGATAATTATTTGGATATGCATTAAATAGTCTCACCCAGGAATGATATAAAAGGGACAAGATGGCAATCTTTCTGTGCAGTTTAATCTGGATTATAACACTTTCCAGGATTGGATTATAATAATTTTTCGATTTCTTCAAAAGTTATGGATCCAAAATGCCGAAGATCCATTTCAGCAACAGGGAGCTGGCGCTGCTTTGCTCAGACTATGTAGCAATGAACTGGGTCGGCAGGAGAGGTAGGATAAGTAACCTATCATTTCTGGTGTGAGGTGATGTGAAAGTGATGTTATGTATGTCATATATGTTATGTAATGTCGTATGTACTATATGTATATATGTTTGTTACATGTGAATGGGTGTATTGTGGATGTCCCTGCTACTCAAAGTTACTACTATTTTAATGTGTTTTTTTTTTCATGTTACTGTTTTGAGGGTACTCTAGCTGTTAGGTTTTACTGTTTTAATGTGTTTTTTTTTTCATGTTACTGTTTTGAGGGTATTCTAGCTGTTAGGTTTTACTGTTTTAATGTGTTTTTTTCATGTTATGTTTTGAGGGTACTCTCTAGCTGTTAGGTTTTACTGTTTTAATGTGTTTTTTTTCTTGTTACTTTTTGAGGGTACTCTAGGCTGTTTGGTTTTACTGTTTTATTGTGGTTTTGTTTTTTTTTTCATGTTACTGTTTTGAGGGTACTCTAGCTGTTAGGTTTTACTGTTTTAATGTGTTTTTTTTTCATGTTACTGTTTTGAGGGTACTCTAGCTGTTAGGTTTTACTGTTTTAATGTGTTTTTTTTTTCATGTTACTGTTTTGAGGGTACTCTAGTGTTAGGTTTTTGAATGTGGTCATTGGAGTGTTATGGGGGTATGTAGTGTGAATGTTTATTAAAATAATGAGATTAGTGACTGTAATAAATTAAGAAATATTTCTTGTTTTAATATTTTTTAATTAGAAACGAATAATGGCCAAGACGCCGGGACATCTCATATATTGGGTGCCACCCCATCAATGAACTAAGATATGAGAGGGGGCCCATATAGCAAGCTGTATGGAGAACTAAGGAGGTAGGCAAATGTTGCCATTTCATCCGACCAAAATGTTTTTTTTTAAAATATTTATTAATTTTTTTGCAATCATGTGTTAAAGCTAAATAATGTAAAAATATAGACTTTTCAGTAATTTTGCAATTTGAAAATTGTGAACAAATTGTTGTTTTTTCCACCAGTTTTCCAGCAATGTTTCCTATGACTTTGTGCGCATGTCCCCGGAGGCCTTTGACCGATTGGTTGAAACGTTTGGATCACTGCCATCAAAGGAGGGACTACCAATATGAGGACATCCATCTCTCATCGGATAGCTGGCTGATAACTTTGCGGTAAGTAAAAAGTTAAACCATTTTTTGGGGGAACGTGGATTTCTGTTAGATACTGGCATGTAGTTCCCAAAAAATTCTTAACACTACTCTCATTTGCGGTACGGTTCTTTGTGTTTGGAATCCAGTTACCAACTGCTTCTACACAAATAACCATACACATCTCTTTCTTTCACTCACCACTTTGCGGTACGGGTTCTTTTGTGTTGGATCAGTCCCAAATGCTTCTCACTCAAAAAACCATACCATCTCTCTTCTTTCACACACTTTGAGGTACGGTTCTTTGTGTTGGAATCTTGTCCCAACTGCTTCTACCAAAAAAAACCATACCATCTCTTTTTTCAACACTTTGCGGTATGGTTCTTTGTGTTGGAATCAGTCCAACTGCTTCTAACACAAAATAAACATTATGTTTATTTAAGTTAAATTAACTTAAAAAAAACCTCCTTTTTTTTTTTTTGTTTTCTTACAGATTTCTGGCAACAGGGGAGTGGGTTTATGATCGACTGCACCTCCAATTCCGGGTTGGTAAATCAACCATATCAGGAATTGTGAGGTGCACAAGCACTTGATCTTGGCAGCAATTGCAGCCCATCTCGATGCCAAGCCCGTAACCGGAGATTTGGCTGCAGGTAAGCAGCAGGCTCTCACTTCTGTGGCCCAATTCCCCAATGCATAGGCGCGTCGATGGAGCATATGTTACGTGTGCAGCAGCCACGCAATCAGGATCTCATGTACTTCAATTATAAAAAGTACTTTTTCTGTGGTCTTATGGCGGTGGCTGATGCATACTGTAAGTTTGTTGCGATCGAAGTCGGCGCCTATGGAAGTTATGGGGAACTCCGGGCGCTTGCTGAACTCGCAGTTTTGGGAGGCCAAGTGCTGCGAAGAGCAAAGGACTCTACCCCCACCAAAAACCTCTTCCGGGTTCCACCCAGACAGTACCCTTCGTTGGTAGGTGATGAAGCCTTTCCACATGATGTGCATCCTGCTGCGGCATACCCACGAAGGGGAATGGATGTACGGAAGGTGAGTTTTTTACACTGTGGCTGAGCGCGGCACGGAGGACGGTGGAGTGCGCTCTTCGGGATCATGGACTAAGCAAGTGGGGTCTTTCACCTTGCCATTCGGCTGGATGTGCACACGGTGGATGGAGTCATCAAAGCAGGCCTGTGTTCTCCAGAAAAAACTATGTCCGGGGACTATGATGGTCACGACTTGAAGGGGAGGTCACAGGCTGTTTTTGGTGCAGCTGCCTTCCACTGGGGCCTCGGCCGAAACCATCCAGCGAAGTTAGAGGTGCGAGAAACTTCGCAAGCTATTTTTTATGTCACCCGAAGGGCAGAGTGCCATGGCAATTTGACAGCCTATAGTCAGCACTCGCGTTGTGGAGGGATGGTTCTCCTGCGTCAAAGGCCTTCGGGGACAAGCTTGTGCAGACACCTGTCTCCTCTTCGGCTGCCGCCCCTCCCCCCCCCCCACGCCGCTCCTGTCAACTGTGGCTGTTGCTGCATTCTCCAAATGCGGACTCCTGCTTCGGCTGCACGCCGCTCTCCTGACAACTTGTGGCTGTTGCTGGCATCTCCAAAAGCGGACTCATGCTACGGCTGCACGCCGCTTCCTGACATCTGTGGCTGTTGCTTGCATTCTCCCAAAGCGGACTCCTGATTCGGCTGCACGCAGCTCCTGACAAAACTGTGGCTGTTGCTGCATTCTCAATAGCGGACTCCTGCTTCGGCTGCACGCCGCTTCTGAACAAAATGTGGCTGTTTGCTGCATTCTCCAAAGCGGTGACTCCTGGCTTCGGTGCACGCCGCTCCTGACAATGTGGCTGTTGCTGCTTTCTCAAAAGCGGACTCCGCTTCGGCTGCACGCGTCCGAACATCTGTGGCTGTTGGCTGCATTCTCCAAGAAGCGGACTCCTGCTTCGGCTGCACGCCGCTCTCTGACAAACGGTGGCTGGTGCTGCATTCTCCCAAAGCGGGATCATGCTTCGGTGCACGCCGTCCTGACAACTGTGGCTGTTGCTGCATTCTCAAAAGCGGACTCCTGCTTCGGGCTGCACTCCGCTTCCTGACAACTTGATACTCCCTGCCAATGTTCTGTTTCTGCATTGTTCTGGTATGCTACAGGTTGTATTGGCGGACTACTGTAGTTACTCCATTGCTTTTCAAGTAAATAATTTTTTTTTGGACACACAATATAAAAACTGAAAGTTGTTGCTTTTAAACATCTGGTATTTAACGTTATTTCTTATGGTATGTAATTTGCATTTGTTGAGATGTGTGTGGTTTTGTTAACTGTTCTTAATCCCGGGGCATCTCGTTAACTGTCTGCGTGGCCTTGGCAGCCGCACAGAGCTTCCTTTGCTATCTGCAAGAGCAGATAGCTGAGGAAGCTCTGCTCGTGTTGCCACGAGCAACCCAGAAAGTTAAACTTGGGCTTGGTGGGTGTTTTTACGTTGGTGAATAGGGGCATCTCGTTTAACTGTCTGCGTGGCCCTTGGCAGCCGCAAGAGCTTATTTGCTATTCTGCAAGAGCAGAATAGTGAGGAAGCTCTGCTCGGTTGCCTCGAGCAACCCAGAAAGTTTAACTTGGGTTTCAGTGATTACAAATTTTAAATTTGGATAAGTCTAAACACATTTCATTACTTTATATGCATAATTAAAAAATGTTCTACAGTATATTTAAATGACCCAAATTAAATGTAAAATTATTTTTTGCTGCAATTAAAATTCAACTAAACAGTGAAGCCAGGTAATGTGGAAAAAAAAACTAAGACAATATTCAAAGTAAAATAATTTATAAAAATTATTTTTAATAATATTTTTTTAATAACTACCCACCCAACAATTTCACAAAAAACCCCGTTATTGTAAATTTTGAACTATATACAAAGGAAAAATAGCACTCCGTACCGCCATCAAAAAAAAATTAATAATTTGAATAAAAAGAGGGGATACCATGGGAAGGGTCAGACCAGGGCGGGAGAGGGGTTTGCAATTCTGCAAGAAAACTCCCACTGCTGGGCTGCTAAGATCGTAGGTCCATCGGTTGTTCTTCGTAACACCCAGCAGTGGGGATGGGGCCTGAGTTGGGTGGGTGGAAGTGGGGGGGGGCCTGTGGGAGGTGGAAGGAAAGTTATAGGAGCTCAGGGGCGGTTACGGGAGTGCTTGGCAGGGGGGAGGGAAATTTGGTGGTGCCCCAAAGGGAGGAGGCTTGTTCCAGAGAGACCAACAATACCATGCACGAGGGTTGGGCGATGTCCCCCGGCATTCTGGCATTTGTTGATCTCCGGCGGCGCTAGACACTGCCACCATTGGCCGGGATCAAGGGACATTTTTTGTTCACTGTGAAACTAATGGCAGAAGGCGGCAGGCGTTCTGCCATTTGACAATAAAAAAAATTTTGTCAGGTGATCACCGGCCATCGACCCGGCTGCTAAGAAGAAGTCCTCTGCAGGGGTGGATGGTTGCTTCCCTAGGAGAGCGGGTTTTCGTAGCCGGACTCGAAACAGGACGTTGGAGTGTTTGCTGGAAGGGGTGCGGGCTGGGGAGGAGTGGGGGACGCACGATGTTTGGGTGGGTCCCGGAGGGGGGGGCAGCAGCCCCAGCTGCAGCCTCGCTTGTGGGGCCGCAGCTGCAGCTGAGCTTGTTGAGGCCACTGCCCCCAACGACACTTGGGTGTCCGCGTCGGGAACCCACCCCTAGGGATCCCGCCTTGTCGTAGGCTCCCCCTCCGTCACGCCGCTGGGTACTCATGGGGGCGCCGTTCCCTCTCCCCCAGCTAGATGTCTCAGGGCCGGGCTGCCAGCCCGACAGCTCCGGAAGGGCTAGGTGTTGCCCGATATGTTCTAAAAAAAAGAGGAAAAGAAAATTATTGCTACTGTTTTTAAAATTTAAAAATCCACATTAGCCATATAGCCACATTTGCAAACAGGTTAAAAATAAAAAATAAAATAAATATAAAACCTACGTACGGAGCTGTCGTTGAGGCTGAGGAACATCAGCTCTTCATGCGAAGGGGATGTTTTGCCTCTTGGGGGGAGAGTGATCCGCTCGGCGCCTCCTCTCCTCATCCAGCGGGAATAAAAGTATCAGGTTCCGCACGTCTTCCCAAACGTTTCTCACAGTCATGTTTGCAACAGAAATACAATTTGTTAAAAACTCAGAAATACTATGTTCTGTTTGGAGGTTTGTTCACAAGGCATTGTGATGTCCATGAGGACATTACTGTATTAGCAATGTGTGTCTAGATCATCAGAACAGAATGTGAACATGCATTGAATCATTTACATCGATGCATTTAAAACAATTTGCATTCTATCGTGCTCATGACAGAGCGGAAAAATGCTTTACATTGTGCCTGACACTGCAAACGTGTCGGGTGAGCAAAGCACAAAAGAAAGTACGTGAGCAATAGCACTGTCGGGTGTACAGCCAAGCATGGGTTACCAACACTAGTGTAAAATGTTCAATGCATGTCTGCATCTTTGAAGATGGATGCATAAGCACACATTGCTGTATGTATGTGCACTCGCACTACTGGTTCCCTTGTGAACATACACTCTCAAAATCTTCATGTATAAATGTGGCACATAAAATATGTGTCACAAAAATTCAGTTGTGATATATGTGTGGAGGATGGAACAGGGTTTATTTGATCTTACCGATTTCTGTCTGGATGGTCCTGTCGAACCCTTCCCATTATGGGAACAGACCCGGGCAGCCTGCTATCCACTGCTTGTCACGTTGTGGCCGGTTGCTGTAGCCTGGAGGTCTTTTGTCCCACAGAATGGGACGGTTCTGTAGACATGTAAAATATATACATTAAAAGTTTCATGAGATTTTTTTACATTCCAACACACTACATTTGATTACTGTATTAAAACATTTAGCAAAAACCATATTGCTTAACGGCTGGCTAGTTGCAGATTATATATGAAAATTTTTTGTTTGCACATTATGCAATGTGTTTTAGCTGCTGTAGCTAAAAAAACTCACAATAAAGCCATTTTTTTCTATTTTATAATTCAAAAAAAAACATAAAACAATTATACAAACTTTACCTTCCATGTGTTGTTTTACAAAAAAATTTGTAAGTAAAGATTCAGTCCACAATGCTGCATAAAATCTGATACCAATACACAAAGTATCTTAAAAGTGTCATAAAAAAAATCTCCAAATCATGATTTCATATACTACAAAAGACACGAGTATCCACTGCTGAGTTATACAATACAATCTGTTGTACACCCCAGGGGGGAGATTTTTTGTGAACGTTTTGGCAGCATTCAACACATTACACAACTTTGCATACATACTCGTAGGCGTGCAAGCCTGCTATCCACCACTCTCTCCCCTCCTTTGAAATATTCACATAATATTAATGAGAGCAAACCAATTGGTATATTTGCAGGCAGTGCATAGTGAACGCATAACAATTACCATGCAAACAAACATTTTTTTAAACATTGTTATTTCTTCATGGCGCATTCAGTGCCATGGAAGAATATGATGTCATTTGGTGAGCTGGTGCTGGCTCTCTCCCCCCCCCACCCCCCCTTTCAAAGTTCCCATACACACAACATAATTGCAGGAGCCTAATACCCTTAATGCCCCATCAAATTATGCTGTGTGAACATACCCCAAATTTACATGGGACTTACCTCCCACGTTATCAGGGCCCCTACGTCCAACCTCATAGGCAGTACACTATGGGTCTCGGGACATGTTTCTCTTGGTCCTCCTCTCCTTGGACATGCATGTGGCATTGTGAGGATTTTGTAGCTGACAAATCATATTCTAGCTATGTTCCCTCCCAAAAATGATTACAAAACCAGACAGGTTGTCAGGGACTACAGGATGACCTATAATTTGAACCCAGAACGGATTTTCTGGGTTTTCAGCCGGCTCAAATAGCGCCAGCAGTTGTTGGCGAGTTTACTCCGGGACTGATTTGCGACGGAATTAAGTGACCTTGTGCATTGTTTTTCCGTCCGGATTGCCGGTCGTCAATCCGCGGCGGCAAATCCGGAACGGAATCTATGCGTGTGTGAAGCGAGCCGCGCCGTATTTTCTATTGAAATCGAATAGAAAATAGGCTGTGACTTATTTTGGACGGATTTGCCGACGGATTGGATCGATCGCTCAATCCGTCGGCAAATACGCGGCGAAATAAGCCGTGTGAACGAGGCCTTAGGCCCAGAGAAACAGTCCAGTACCCACTTTATTTGTACTGACTGCAGTCAATTAACTGTCTGTGTCGTGTGGTCTTCACAGTGTTTCTTGCTGCACAGTGCAGCAACTCTGTTTAGAGTACCCTGCTGCCTGCATAGATGCTGGGTCTGGAAGCTCCTGTTATCTTACCAGTCGTACCGCTGTGCCTTGTCAGTTGTCCCACTGTCTGAGTTGTTTCCTGCCATGTAGTTCCTTCTCTGCTTTATACAGGAGAGAAGGGCTGAGTGAGTGCAGTGTAATGACAGCTCCTGGCTTCTTTCTCTTCTCCGCTATACACTGCCTGACTGATACTTACAGGCCAAGTATAACAACCTTGCTGGCCAGGTCTGGCCCGTAGGCCGGAGTTTGATACCCTGTAGAAGAAGCTGTATGCCAAACAGTTCCAACCAGAGGCTAAACTCTGGGACGGGGAAGCTTCTATGGTAGAGAGAAAGGGGCTGTGAGCGAGCAGTAAGAGAAATGGGGGGTAAAGGGCCCACACAGATGCCAAAAGAAAAAAGCCAGAGTTGAGGGTCAAGTAACAGCGAGTTAATAAACTTTTATAGTTTGTTGAGAAACCACCAAGCATGTGCCATCTAGAGTTTAAAGACTGTTTGAGTTATGCACTAAGGGAGACATGTATGAAATCTGTCTTGGTCTAAGACTTTCATTGTTGGCCATTAACCAATCAAAGTGCCCCTTTCATTTTTTTAGAGGACCATATGAAATGAAAGGGGTGCTCTGATTGGTTGCTATGAGCAACAAGGAAAGTCTTAGACCACGACTGTTTTCATACATGGGTTTTCTTGCTGCACCATCTTCTCTAAAAACTGGTGCCCCACTTGGGATTGCCCCCCCATACACCTGGGATGCGCGTCCCTTACACTTTTCTAATGGGGAGCTGGTCCATGAAGGCCTGAGTAGATAGCATGTATGTATTCTAGATTCCCTAATGACGTATTTAATTTTTTGTTACATTAGAACTGCTCTTTTTACAACTGGACACATTCATCATATAGAGGGCACTTAAAGGGAACCTGTCACCGAGGTTATGCCCCCCTTGCTGAGGACAGCACAGGCTAGTTACAGACCTGCTGTTTCCAGTACTGTTTTGGTCCAAATTACTTTGGGACGAATCGCGTTAAAAAACAGCTATTTCCAGGCTGCACAGAGCCTGTAGGGTGCTGTAGAACATTGTGCCATGCTTAAATATGCAGAGGGAGCTTGGTTTGGTCTTCATACAATGTTGTGTTTTAGTTTGACACGCATATGACTGCCGCCGCTCTTAGAATCGCTTCACTATAAAATTCCCTGGGCACTTAAGAGGGCAAAACTGACCAAAAAACTGAAGCAGGAATATAGCCTGATAAAGTCATGGCAGCGCCAGCTGGAAAAAAACAAGCTGAGGGCTCAGGTGGCAACATCAGTAGGCCACAGTTACAGAGTGTGGAGGTGACGGCAGCAGCCACAGCAGCATGAGGTCAGAGAGTGGCACAATGACATGCTGGAGGTGGCAAAAACAGGAGTAGGCCACAGAGTGGCACAATGACAGAGTGTGGAGGGCACGGCAGCAGCCACAGCAGCAGCATGAGGTCAGACAATGGCACAATGACACAGTGTGGCGGTGGCACAAACAGGAGTAGGCCACATGGGTGGCACAAAGACACAGTGTGGAGGGCACGGCAGCAGCCACAGCAGCAGCATGAGGTCAGATAGTGGCACAATGACATTCTGGAAGTGGAAAAAACAGGAGTAGGCCACAGAGTGGCACAATGACACAGTGAGGAGGTCACGGCAGCAGCCACAGCAGCAGCATGAGGTCAGATAGAGTCACAATGACACAGTGAGGAGGTCACGGCAGCAGCCACAGCAGCAGCATGAGGTCAGACAGTGGCACAATGACATTCTGGAGGTGGCAAAAACAGGAGTAGGCCACAGAGTGACACAATGACAGAGAGGGGAGGTGACGGCAGGAGCAATAGCATGAGGTCAGAGAGTGGCACAATGATATAGTGTAGAGGTCACGGCAGCAGCAGCATGAGGTCATAGGGTGGTACAATGAAAGAGCATGGTGCTAGGCAGATGGATAAACTGTAAGCAGATGTGTGGCATCAGGCGAGTGGCGGCATCAGAATAGTGACTGAGGCAGGTAGTTTGAACCCAGACTCATTTCTCAAAGTTTTGGGGAGGCGTCATGGCTGATGTAATCTGACGCCTAAGGCATTGGTGTGTGGAAATCCTGGCCAATCCACGCCTGATTCATCTTGACAAAGGTCAGTCATTCCACATTTCCCATGGACAAGCAGGTTCTCCTTGGGGTAATAATGGCCCCCGCCGCACTGAACACCCACTCTGATGTCACACTACTGGCCGGGCAGGACAGCTTCTCCACTGCAAATTCGGCAAGTTGCGGCCACACATCCAGTTTGGCTGCCCAGTAGTCCAGCGGATCTTCTAACTAGGGTGGCAGAGTGCTGTCCAAGTAGGCTACGACCTATTGGTTCAGGGTCTGCTCCAGGTCCTGCTGCTGCTGGCGACTGCCTTCCTCACTAGGCGGGTGAAGGAAGCTGCTCCTCAGTGACTCCAGACTTTGGTTGCTGCTGATGGAGCTGGTACTGCTTCAACCCCCCCCCGCCGTGCCACAGCAGCCGCGCTAGTAGGACGTGAGCGCTGAGGAACCCCCCCGGTAAGACCTGTCAGAGGAGGGACGGTGCCGCATATAGGCAGCGGCCAACTGACTATGGAGGATTTCTCTATAGTATTAGAATTTGTCCTCCCTCTCAGCAGCTGGGAAAAAGGCTCCCATTTTGCACCGGTAGCGAGGGTCCAATAGGCAGGAGAGCCAGAAGTCATCCCTCTGCCGGATGGGGACGATTCGGCTGTCACTAGCCAGGCAAATCAGCATGCTGCAGGCCATCTGCACAAGTGACTCCGAGGAACTCCCTGCCTCCATCTCCACTGTATACTGCCACGGTGCTTGCGGGTCATCTGCCTCATCTTCCTAATCTCCATCTACCTCCTCCAGCTGCTCCTGCTCCTCCTCTCCTGTCACCTGGGTAGAAAATACACTAATTTCACCAGACAATGCTTCTGCTCCAATGTCCTCCTCCTCCTCCAGTTCAGTCCCCACCGGACTCATGTGGCCGCGAGATGTCGCCACGTCTCCAGTCCCCTGCCCAGACAGATTTTTCAGCATCTGTTCCAGGTCATGAAGCAGTGGAATAACGTTATTCATTCCGTAGTCCTGGTGACTGATAAATAACGTGGCCTCCTTGAATGGCCTCAGCAAACGGCAGGTGTCACGCATGAGCTGCCACTGGCTGACATCAAAGTTACAGAGGGGAGTACTCCTGTCCGCCTGGATCATCAAAAAATCGTTAATGGCCTTTCTCTGTTCATACAGTCGATCCAACATGTGCAGGCTGGAATTCCAATGGGTGGAAACATCGCATATCAGCGTGTGTTGGGGGAGGCCGTTCTGCCGCTGCAACTCGAGGAGGGTGTTCCTGGCTTTGTAGGAATGGATGAAGTGCATGAACAGTTTCCTGGCCATTTTCAGAATCTTCTGAATATCGGTGGAAGACTTCAGGAACCTTTTCACAACCAGATTGAAATCGTGTGCGATGCAGGGCGCATGGACCATCCCTCCTGGGTGCACCACGGACACCATGTTCCTTCCATTGTCCATCACCATGGTTCCGATTTGCAGTTGGCGCGGAGAAAGCCACACATCGATTTCTTGCTGCATGACGCGGAACAGTTCCTCCCCTGTGTGACTTCGTTCGCCGAGGCAAGCCAAGTGTAGAACTGCGTGACACCGCTGCGCCCTACACATGTGGTATGATGGAGCAGTACTTGTGGAGGCTGAGATGGTGGTGGTGGTGGTGGAGGAGGAGGAGGTGGACATTGACGCAGGAGCAGCAGTTTGACAACGTGGAGGAGAAAGCGGTGTCTCCTGTCCAAGTTGTTGGTGTGCCTGGGCTGGAAGCACATTCACCCAGTGGGCTGTAAAGGACATGTACTGGCCCTGACCGTAGTTACAGCTCCACACATCCGCACTACCATGCACCTTGGAACAAACCGATAAGCTCAAGGACTAGCCCACCTTCTCTTCTACATATTTGTTAAGGGCTGGTACTGCCTTTTTAGAAAAGAAATTACGGCTTGGAACTCTCCACCTCGGCTCGGCACAGGCTATTAATTCTCTGAACGGTGCAGAATCCACCATTTGGAAAGGGAGGGACTGTAGTACCAACAACTTGGACAGGAGCACGGTCAGCTTCTGCACCTTAGGATGGTTGGACGCCTACTGTTGTCTCTGCAATCGCCTCGCTGAACGACTGCTGGCATGAGTAGCGAGGAGCAGGAGCGTCTGGACCGGGAGATGATGGCAAAGAGAAACAGCTCCCTTCTGCAGAGGTGGTGGAGCCTTGACTGGCTGCAATGGCATGCGTGCCAATGGGCGCTGCTACTGCGGCAGGATGGACCACCACATCTGAGCCACGTTTTTTCCCAGGCCCCCCGAAAGGGTGTGCGCTGCATGTTTTTGACGCAGGGTGCCTGGTGCCAACTTTTAGCTCCCTGGCCACGCTTCACTTCTTTTCCACAGATTCTACATATACCTATATTCGGCTCCTCCGGTGTCTTAGCAAAGAACTGCCACACCACCGAGTAGCTGATTTTACCGCCAACGCTCCGCACTGAGTGACTACTACCACCGCTGCCTTGCTGAGCCCCTGTGCCGCTACTTTCTTAGACCTGCGAAGCGGGTTTTCTACCCCGTGGCCGCTTGGCTCTTGACCTCACACTGCTGCTACCCTGCTGACTCACGGCCACACAACCCACTTGCTGGCTGCGCCACTGCCTGACCCGCGAGCTGGCACCCTCTTCTCCTGACGATGATGAAGCCCTTGCCTCACCCGGCTCCCAAGTGCGGTCGGCTACATGATCATCGATTATTGTTTCATCTTCACTGCTGTGCTCCTCACCGGTCTTGGTATGCAGAGGCTGACCTCCCATGCCACTCTCCACATCTATACTTTGCTGCCTACTACAAGAAGCAGGGGACATTGGCCCCATTTCTTCGCTGCCAAGTAGCTGATGACTGTCCTCCTCAAATTGTTCATTCTCGCTGTATAGTGGCACTGAGCCCAGATCACATACTAGATCTCTGGCTGAGGGAACCGGATGGGACAGTTGCGGGTTGAGGACAGGTGAGGGCCGCTGACCCGCTCCCGGGCCATGCCAACTAAGGGTTGTGTCTGACGTTCCCACCAACTCTTGGCTTAGTCAACCAATCAAAAACCCTTGGGTTGCTGAAAAACACACGGCCTCTAGATGACACCGACAGTTCTGGCCTCACCGAGTGACCACTGCTGCGACGTCCCCTTACTGTGCTGTGTCCTGGGCCTGCTCCAGGATTGTTTGTGCCACTGCTAGTGATGAGCGATTAAGTCGACTATCGGCATCGGCTCGATAGTCGATATCGTCAATTATCAAGACGATTTCCGATAGTCGATAATAGATTATCGTTCATGACCATTAAAGTCTATGGGAGAGGAACAACACCTTCATTCTTACACCCAAATAGGGCTGGAGAAGCTGGAATTAACATCCACAACAGTAAAATGGATACGTGCTACATCTTAGGCAACACAATTAGTCAACAAGAGTCACAGAAAAAAAGTCACAGACCATTCACTATCCCTGTCTTGTACCACAGCATGACCCTTAAACCTGCATGACGCACATATTAAAAAGTGCCAGAAGGCAGTATTATTTGAACCATCATTTTACTTGAACTGGACATTGATTATCCATGTCCTGGGCCACAGCCTGAGCCCCGAACCTGCATGACCACCAGATTAAAAAGTGACGGAAAAAGGAGTCTTAGAACCACCATTTTAGTTGAACTGGACATTGACTATACATGTCCTGTACCACAGCATGACCCTTAAACCTGTCTGACTCACAGATTAAAAAGTGCCGGAAAAAGGAGTCTTTGAACCACCATTTTAGTTGAACTGGACATTGACTATCCATATCCTGTACCACAGCATGACCCTCAAACCTGCATGACCCACAGATTAAAAAGTGCCGGAAAAAGGAGTCTTTCAACCACCATTTTAGCTGAACTGGACATTGACTATACATGTCCTGTACCACAGCATGACCCTTAAACCTGTCTGACTCACAGATTAAAAAGTGCCGGAAAATGGAGTCTTTCAACCACCATTTTAGTTTCACTGGACATAGACTATCCCTGTCCTGGGCCACAGCATGAGCCCCAAACCTGCATGACCCCCACATTTAAAAAGTGCCGGAAAAACGAGTCTTTCAACCACCATTTTAGTTGAGCTGGACATTGACTATCCCTGTCTTGGACCGCAGTGCAGTTGCATTAACCACTGAAGAACAGATTTGCGATGCTGTTCGTTACTGAGATTCACAGGGCCCTAACCCAGCGATGAATTTAAGAAGGTATGGAAGAGTTTTTGACAGTCTCTTATTGAAAGACGGCAAATCACAGCTATTCTTAAATCCCTCCAATTTTTCCCACAGCCAACTAGGGTTACAAATGAATTGTTTCTAGCAAAAACCTGTGGTGAAAGAACCCTAAGACAAAATCAACGTGTTCTTCCTTCAGTCCCAGGGATTTACAACTGCCAAGTGGACTAAGGAATTGATTTGGGTTTTTAACAAACTATAATACAAGTGCTCTATCTGCGCCAAACTGAGTTCAACGAGCGCAATAAAACTATTTGAAGTACCCCGGATGAGAAATTTTCGTTTTTTGCAGCAATGACAAACGGAACAGTTGTTAGAAAATTTTTCTATTAGAATTGTCGTTACAACGTGGCTATTTGAAAAAAAAATAGGGCCCAACCACGTGCAATAAGCTATTTAAAAGTTATACGGATAACACGGTGGTTTTTGCACCAATGAAATACACCAACAGTAACTACAAAATTTCTGTATTCAAATTTAAGTACAAGATGGCTCTTTGAACAAAACTGGGCCGCACCAAAGTAAAAAAAAAAACACCTATTTGAAATGTATACGGATAATAAAAGGTGGGTTTTGCACCCATCAAATTTCACCTGCAGTTACTAGAAAAGTTCTGTATCCTAATATAAGTACAGGCTGCACAAAATACAAAGGTACTATTTCACCAAAAACTGGCCCAAAAACTGGTAATTAAAAGCCATTTTTAGTGCAGGTTCAAAGCAGTCTGGACTGCACAATATACACTCTCCTTTCAAAAGCCTGCCAGCCCGTCTGTCTTTGTTTGACAGCACCCCCCCCCCTCGCGGCTGTGCAGCGCTAGATGCTTCTTTCAAAGTCTCAGCCTAACTAACTAAAAACGGAAATTCTCTAATCTACCCCATGTTTAATGTTCACAGCTAATAGCATAGTTGTCTCTGTGAACAAAGAGAACTGTGCCGCTGAGCTGTATTGAGGAGAAAGCTAACACATGTCCTGCTCTTATGAGACACACTAACACACTGACACACTAACACACTGCTGCTGAACAGGAAGGGCTGTTCTTG